>JAVQJF010039149.1:0-60257 GCA_036023855.1 Gadopsis marmoratus | reverse complement strand
AAAGTGAGAAATATAGCAAAATTAGCAGTGTTTAGCTAGAGCAGTGAAACACACAACCAACAAGACGGAAACACAGGCAACCGGAAGTGATGCAATACGTTTACCGCAAACCAGGAAGTGAGCACCAGTAAATGATTTAACTTTATGTAACCTGCTTGCCAAAAAGCTCCTAACGGTTGGTAGAACAATGTTCAAAAGCAAAATATAGTAAAGCTCCAGGAACGATGATCTTGCTATATTGATGCTTCAATAAACTCCCAACGGCCAGTTACTGAATGCCATGAGGAGAGAGCAGAGTATCCAGTTCCAAACTTGGGGACAAATTACGAAACAATTCCTCCGACTGTAAACAGTACTTTCCTCCAGCTGAACACACATAATTAGGAAACAGACTCGGATATACAGTATGGTATTCTTATGGACAAAAGAATGCAACTGAATAAGCCTATAGTGGTACAGGTTTATCCAAACAAGAGTACGAGGTCCAGTGATGAAATGTTTTGTAGTCAGGAATACAGTAAACGTTCAGTGTGCGTTTCAAGTTCCGAAGAAAAGCCGCAGCATTTTCACCAGCACACGTGATGTCATGTGTTCATTGGAGCAGCTCTCCTTCTGTATATATTTGTAACTGTTGCTTCGTGTGTTTTTCATTTGAGTCTTTGTCTGTTTCCAGGTTTGCGTCCAAGGAGAACCCTGCGAACAGTGCTGTGGACAGCTGAAGAGCAGGGAGGAGTCGGAGCACAGCAGTACTATAATCTACACAAGGTACTGTCTACTGTTACTGCTGTAGCTAAAAAAAAAAATACCTTTCCTGTTAGTTTTAAGCAGGAGGGGTCAGACTATGTACTGAACTGAATGTAGAAATGTATTTCAAACAAACTGAATTAGAGTTTTCTTCTTTAGAGCTTTGGCAGCCTACCAAGCTACACACTGGAAAACAGAGGGACAGGTTTAGTGCATCTTCTGTACCAAAGTACCATAACTCCCCAGTGGACTGTCCAGTTCAAGCATTTGAAATATCATGAGAATTGAAATGGCTTCAGTTAGCTAAAGCAGCTGTACTAGAATCCTAGGGGGTGGTTGGTTGAGTGTGTATGCTCTGGTTTGAAAGTAGCTCTGCTTGAAATGTTTAACCTTCTGAGGCCTCATATGACAGTTATTGACTGGCTCACTAGTTTCATTGACTGAAGCTTGTGTTGTTGTTATGTCTCCCTTGATGTCTCTGATTTCACCTCTATCTGCTTTGTGTCCTTCCCCTCCATACTTCCTCTCCCCGCCCAGGTGAACATGTCCAACTTTGACCTGGTCATGGAGTCTGACTTGGGGACATTTACCCCGGTGACTCTGCAGTTTACTGGCAGTGATGCAGCACAAAAGGTAGACTTTACAACACAACACGACACTGTCACACAGTGATCAGTAGTTATTGGAGCTTAAAAGTCAGAATTCTGCAGAGCACAGCTTCTTGAAGCTGGTGTAAATTAGTAACCAGTCCAGGTATTGTGCTGTTTTTCCCTCATCTGCTCCCTACTTCACATTACACCTACCTTTAGACAATTGCTTCCTAGATTTGGGCATTTTTAACTAGTCCCAACATTGAACTTTCCATTTAACCTCAGTGTAGTCTCTGTAAATGCAGAAAACCCAAGCTTAACCACAGATTTACTGCAGTTCATTGTCTCAGTACTTGCAATGACACTAAAGGTGAATCTCATCTAGTTACGTGCTCACAGAATGTCTACTATGGGCTTGGTGTCTGAATGGCCATGTAATATAAAAATAAGACAATGAATGTTAGAATTACAATATAACAGACTGTGTGGTGAGCTGAGAGGCACTTAGCTGTGTCTGTATCAATAGGTGATGGAAGAAGTGGTCAAACTGTTGGCTCCCATTAATACGACCAAACTGGAGACACATGGAGAAGGGACAGACATCTCACCGTGGATACAGGCAGGAGTACCAGGTCAGTTGAATCAGTATGTCTGTCCGTCTGTCTGCACATTTTAAATAGGAAGTAACTCATTTCAGTGGTTGGGGTTTTAATAACCTCTCTTCTCCCCTGAATGTGCTGTGTACACAGAATCACATCCTCATTGATGAACTATGAACATAGCGAAGAATAATAGAGGGGAAGTGGGGGGCAGATATTTAACGTTAAGGTTGATTTCTTAAAAATCTGAATTGCAACTGCCAGATGTCTAACGTATGGATGGGAGGTTTTCAAGTTGAATCTCCGAGCCAAACTGCCGACTTGATGTGCTCAAATGTACAGAGATCTTTTGAATGATGGCTACAGTGTACAGTCGGCATATAAACAGAATAAAATGGTGTTGTATTAGATCACACAGAACTGATCCGATGTAATTGTACTGGTATTGTATTTGCTCCTTTTTTGAAAAAAATAATTTTGTACATTGCTGTTTGGATATTGACACTTTTAACACATAAGACATTTGACACACAAGGCTTTACAAAGAATGCTGACAGTTTATTCTTACAGTTTTTACAGACCTGCACCTTCTGTTAAATAACAGATTTCTAATAAGCACAGAGTCCACTGATTTTAAAACTCTAGTTTGGCAGTAAGGGTGAGAGACTGTATGAAGCCAGTGAAAACAGATTGAACCCTCATCAATGCTGTGCTTAATATCTGACAGTGTGTTTTATCTTTGTGGCTTTGGTAGAGAGTCAGTGGTCCAAACAGCTTCTCTGTCTAGTTTTTTGTAGAACTGAAATTGCAGTTTACACAGAAAGACATTTGTTGTATAACCTTTCGAAGAGGAACTGGAAAAACGGTACATAACGAGGCACCACAAACCTTCCTGTTTTAAAGTAAAGGCAAGGAAAATTAGCTGGAGGAGAGTGCGCCACGTGGATACAGTGACAGTCTTCCATTATCAAACATTTACAGTGAAGCAGCTGAGCATTTAGTGGTAGGAAAACATTAAGGATTTGTACTGCATTTATTAAGTTAAGAATGTTAGAGGGAGTGAAGAAAACTATTAGGTAAGCCCACATTACCATTTCAGTTGGACAGAGGTTACTGTTAAGCCCAATACACAACTTGATAATTTGCTGCACAAGCACATTGTTCCATGGCACTTTTTTATACCATAAAAATCCAAGTTTTCAGCAGTCTTAATTTATTCAATTCATTAATCTGTCATTCGCCAAGTCCTCTCCAGGAACAGATTTCCAAAAAGGTGAACACAAATCAGTCATGCTGAGTCCTCGTGAACCACCATAGACGAGCTGCATTCTGAAGGGCCTTCGTCCTCACCTGTAAGGCTGAGTCGAGGTCTCTTGGACGGTCTCTTTATTATTGTTGGTTGTAACAGCAATGGACTGTCCAAGGGAAAGGTGCGGCCTCAGCTGGGCACTCTCTCCTGAGTAGCTTTAATTCACAATGAAATGAGTCAGTTCTGTCAGTGGGGTTTCATTCAGCAGTATGAATGAGCACTTTTAATTAAACTGAGCAGTAACGAAAAACTCCAAGTATAATAAGTGAAAGTCATATATGACTGGTGATATGTATGACTACAAACCTGTACTTCGGCTGTTATCCTGCTGCGTGCCGACTGATCTTCTCTCTGCAGGGTCGGTTTGGGAGGCCACATGTCTTAAAACGGGCAACATTTGAGATGCGCTGCCATCATTGCCCTAAATGCAGGGAACGGTGACACTTAATGCAATGCATCCATCGTCACATTTAAAATGACTAATCTAGGGATAAAACAAGGCTGTAGTTGCCAGATTCAAGATTGGTGATGCATTCGTAGCTGCTAGTCATCACACGAGTCTGATAGTGTGATTGATTTAATTTAGTTATTGATGAAGATCTCAGCCATATATAAATATTATTGATGTAGGAACAGAGCTTGGCAAACCAGGGTCTGGACTGTATGTGGGACAACTTAAAAATGACGTCTACCAATGTAACCTGTAACAAATAGAGTCTCTGTTATAGATTTATTTATTCTCTAATTCATAGCTCTTGTGTTTTTAGTACTCATTAATGAACCAACCAGTGCAGTGATACAATCACTTCTTTAATCAATATGAAAGATATTAACATCTATTCAAATGGTTACAGTAACTATTCTCATAGCTAGTTACTGGCATTAAGTAGTCTTAAATGTATGAGGATATATCATGTCATTGTTATTTATTTGAACGTTATACAAAGCTAACGTAATACCTCCGTCGTATGTCTGTGTTGTATCTCTGTAAGTCTGTTTCTATGATCGCCTCTGTTTCTGCTGTCTGTTGGTTCACTTGCCATATTATTTAAAAAATTCTCAAAGCCTCTTCCATCTTTACAAATGTTCGGTAACATTTGACACACATCCTGCTACAGTACACCCCGGGGTTGTTATCACCCTTTTAACCATCAACAGTTTTCACATAATGATTCTTCAACAGATATGACAAACATTTCTTTGGCTGCTCCCCTTAGCAACCGCTGCCCATACCGCTATCAGAGCATCTATGTCAATTGATAAAGACGTTGAAGGGATGGTTCGTCACTCACTACTGATTGGTTCATGAATTTCTTTTTTAACAATGCAACTAATGAAAGTGTAGTGTTAACCTCTTAAACATTAGAATATAAACGTGTTTGCAATAAAATAAAATGAAAGTCAAATATTAAACATAAATTTAAAAAAATTTGCACAAAGACAAAAGCAGGTTGGGAACCAAAGAATTTTATGTTTGTAATAGATTTCTCCCCTATAAACTAATGATGTGTTATGTACCAAAATTACTTGGTCATTTCACAATGAAAATAAATGCATTGATGTTTCATCAACAAAACAGGACAGGAGTTATCGGGTTGTAAAGTTCAGTTTTGAATAACCTTATATTACATGTCGCGTTATATATGTTTATGCCAAAGCAATGAAGCTGGTGTAATGACGATACCACCACCTCCAAAACACTAGTGACTATTGATAAGTTGGATTAGACGGGATGCATTGAATTTGATTGGAAAACCTGTATTACTTGAAGGGAATGGGGAAATTATCTAGTTATAAAAAGCTCAGGGGACAGTGTAAGGTCATGTTAATCAAAAATAGACAAAATAATGATGGTACATCTGTGGAACCGTGAAGGAAAACGGATGCATTCGTAATAGTTATATCGATGTGGACGAAGCTGAACTTCCAGGCAAGAAGGGATTGCTGATGAAAAGGGAAGCTTGTCAGAATTGTTTTTTTAACTGCTTAACTGGTTTCTTTTTAATTTTTTTATTAAATTAATATATATATGTTCCATTATGCCTTCCCCAGATTTTCAAATGTATTGTTTGGTTCTGTGTCGCCCTTCGGATCAGTGCAATGGCAAATTCAATGGCATGGTAGACAACACAAGGGTTAAGTGATGCTTCAGTAGTACATTCTCAGTGGATTTTGGCTGATTATAGTGTACATAGTCTGGCTGGGTGTTTTTTTTTTTTTATAGTTTTATAGTGATTTATTAAGACTTGAATGTCCTTGACTCAAACTAGTAATGATAGTGTCTTCCTCCTGGCTTTTTATTTTTTACAGACACCTTCCTGTTTCATTATCATCCCAGGATTCTTGCCAGCCACACTTTTTGTATATGATCTTTTATCTGGTTCTTAAACTCAACTTTACTTAGTGGAAGTTGCATTTCGGACTGTATTTCTCATAAATCTGAATCAGATGTGTTTTTATTTTTTCCTATTAAAAAAAACACAAAGAAAATCACTTCTGCACATAGCTAGTTGAATACTAAAACCCATAGAACGTGATCTATTTGGCTGCTGACAGTGAAATTACAGTTTTCATGCAGTCAGCATTCTGGCACATATCACCAGTAGCTTCACACAAAAGCTACATTCAAATTTGTTTGGAAATTTCTTTTCACTTTTAGTCACCATTTCTTATATGTTTCTAATATGAAATACTGAAATGAACCTTCTTGATGCTGTAGAGCTGGAACTTCTACCTACCAGTATTGTTATCAACCCAAATGTCCTTTTCTGTCAAATATCAAACATTTCACTGGTGTTTTCATCTGTTCCACTACTTGATTTTGAATTTCCATCCCTTGTCTTGCATTAATAGCAAGGAACTATACCAAGCCATAGCAGTTTGCCTCAGTTTTAATGGATTTTTGATAGTGAACATAGGTATTTTGTCTATTTCCATCTTTGTGGCATTGGTAAAGATTAAATGGTCCAAACATCTTCTCCACATGTGTGTTTTTAGTAGAAGTGAAATCTCATTGTACTAAGAAAGTCATTGTGGTATAACTTGTCGAGGAGGAACTGAAAACATTTGAACCTTCAGATTTTTAAATCCTCGACGCTCAGTTATCTATTACTAAACGGTATGAACTGAGGGCTTGGTGCCTTGCTCAAGGGCACATTGAAGGCAGTAGTCTTGACAGATGTGATCTTTTTTGTGTACTCTGTTCTGGTGATTCAGGGATATTAAGACATGTACTTACTTTTTATACCATTAAAAATCAAAGTTTTCAGCAGTCTTAATTGTTCGATTTACTTAATCTGTCATTCACCAAGTCCTCGCCATGAAGAGATTTCCAAAAAAGACACAGCTGCTAACCAGTCATGTTGAGTCCTCATGAACCACCATAGACAAGCTGCATTCTGAAGGGCCTTCCTCTTCATCTGTAAGGCTGAGTCGAGGTCTCTTGGACGGTCTCTTTACTATTGTTGGTTGTAGTAACAGTAATGGACTGTCTAAGGGAAAGGTGAGGGTGCACACGCCACAGTCTCTGCTGGGTACTCTCGCCTGGGTAGCTTCAATGCACAGACAAAGGAAACAGTAATTCTGTCAGTTGTCTACAGTAGAAATATGAATAAGCACACTATTGTAAGTACAAAGCAAAACCTAAATTACATATGACTTAATATGTAGGGCTACCAACCTGTACTTCGGAAGTGATTCTGCAGAGTTTTCATGGATAGCTGAGTGCTGACTGATTTTCTCTCTGGGGGGTCTGTCTGCGAGGCTACGTGTCGTACAGGAAAAACTCGACAAGCGCTGTCACCAGTACCCTAAACAGTGAGGCAGGGAACAGCGATGCTTTCACAAATTGAATTTAAAACAAATGAGATGGAAAAACTGTAAAAAGTAACTATACAGGGTATATGTAGGAATCCTGAAGTTAATCTCCAGACCTTTTAAGACCTTTTCAACATATTTTAAGACTGCAACACCAAGTTGTAACTGGTTCAGCAGTACATTTAATTTGAGACCTAATTCTGATAGGCCGGGAGGGAACACAAGTCAAGAGAATCAAGTAATGACTAAACCAAAGGCAAGATTTAGTTAAAAATAATAAGTCACATACTCGCTCTCGCATTAACAAAACATTTTCATTAACAAAAATGTATATTTGGCTTAAGAAATACAACATTGGCCATAAATGATATTAGATCATAGGTAGACAGTCTGTCTGAATCTATGCTCACAAATACCTTGTAAAATGCAGATTAAGATGTTTTAACCCTTGGAGGGTCTTAATTATTGCTAAACTGATTTAATACCTACTTCAAGACCCTGCAGATACCCTGCTATAACAAACCTCACATGGTGACATCTTTTTAAGTCCATACTATCACCTGAAGTTGTTCAAGTATATTGGATGCTTCAAGGTTGTAAGGTTAAAGACTTCTGGGTTTATGCTTTGGGTTCAAAGAAATAAAAGCAGATACCAGGATTCGACATTAAACATTGCCAATGGCCACAAAACCAAATACTCCATGTAGGTGGCCAAGTTCTATCCGTATACTGCGAGCCTTTGCCAAAACAATGTTACAGTTCCACAAACATCCAGATTCCTTCACAACATTTAGTTTAATATACTGTCATTGTATCTGCACAAGGAAGTGAGACTGAACTAAGAGAGAGAGAATATATGTACCATATGTTGACAAAGAACTTGAGTTTTCAATTTAAATGATTTATTATAAAAATATATTTTCATTCTGTTAATGTTTTTCATTTATTGAAGTGTCACAGTTAAGAAAGGCTGTCTTAAGTTGTGTCAAATTGCCTTTTCTGGATTGTTTTTACATAACTTTACATTTCGGGCATCAAAAATGTACTTTATCCTTAAAAATATCAGCGTCGATTTCTGAATACAGTTGTACATTTTATAGAAATAAGCAGTAGATGTTATTGTTTTGTTGGCAGCTCTGCACCCACTTGAGTGTGGCTTTTATGCATGTTTTGCCCTGTGGAGGGCAGTAATACACTACAGACAAGAGTAGCGGTAGTAGAAGAAGAACACTGCACAACGCGATTTCTGCAGTCTTCTTGCAGGAAAACTATACATTAAAAGGTCCCATATTGTAACAGTTATCCGTAGCGTTTATGTGTATGTATTAAACACTCGTTTTAAAAAAAAAAAACACCATTACAAAAGCCGCTTTTGTGAGGGCCTCTTTCTGTGCATGTCGAAACATTGTGAAATTGTGAGTATTCCCCAGGGTGGAGGTGTCAGGCTATATCCTTAAATCTTACTATATAAGACGCGCCACATGTGTAAGGTGCAGACTTCTTAAAATCCTGATGGTGAATTAAGTCCACATATGTGCACGCGTATGCGGGATTTAAACCACAGCATCAGAATCTCACTCCAGCCAGGTACCCAAAGGTGGCAACTCTGGGCTCGGGGCCTCACCCACCTGTGTCGTCGCCTTCACAGGAACGGGGACCGCGTCAGGATTTAGGAGAAGCTGCTTTTTGAATCCCATCTCCACCTCTGCGTAGTTGGAGAAGCACTCGCGCGTGAAGTGCCGATTGCAGACGTAGACAGAAGCGGACGGTATGTCGAGCCGCCCCATCGCGTGCAGCCAGCGGTGAGCCAGCTCTCTGTCGGACGGCAGAGAGTGCAGGCCCTCCGTGCTTTTGCACTCGGGATAACCGCATTTTCGACCCATGTTTTACGGCGGACTCTGCGACAGGCTACAGGAATAGCTAACCAAGCTAAAAACAAACCAACTTCACCTTCTTTCTTTTGATTAATTGGCGTTTGGCCAGCTAGTTGTCTTTCTCTTACTGCCACCTATTGGACTGGAGTGTGCAGTGAGTGGTAGTTTTTTATTTATTTATTTTTTTTGCACATCTCCGTTGTCCTTCAAATCGACATGGGCAGGAAGCCAAAGTAATAAACAAGTAAAAAATAAATAAATAAATAAAAATTAAACCATGCATCTGCTAACCAAACCAGATGTCACATACAGTCAACCTTTTTGTAGATGAAGGCAAATAACTACCATTGCCATGAATACTGTAGATCTGGATTACAACCAGTTAATAGTATAATTAAATGACTGTACATATAATTCACTATTTCAAACAGGTATATTTGGTGTTAGGATTTGCTTATAAACCAAAGCTTCCAGTACATGCAACAAGTGCATGCCAGAAGGGAAAGTAATAATAGGGTATGTTTCTGCCAACAAATTGTTATTAAAATAATGTTTCCTAATACATCAGCAAACCAAAGCAGGTTTAGTCTAAAACAAGTTGATCAACAGGTTGAAATAGAAATGTCACTGAGAAAGTCGAGAAGTGAATTATTTTTATTGAAACCTTGACTGGTAACAGGTTTACTTCAGTTGTTGTGTATTTAGTGGTTTTGGTTGTTTTCCACATGCTGGGATGGGAGTAGGCCAACAGCTACAAAGAGTTATTGTTAAAAATAATTTAACCACTCCTTGTATTAGTCAGACCCACGTCTTCGACAGAATGGACTGAACCAGCTGCAATAATGATGTTTCTTTTCAGGTCCAAAATAGAATGACGTTTGAACAGTTGACTCTTCAACATGCAACGTTTAGTGGAATCATTTGTATTTGATCTATCTTTTTGTCATCCAGGGGCTAGCCTCCATGTAGAAGACAGTCGGTACTTTTGGTTCCACCACAGTGAAGGTGATACCATGACTGTTCAGGACCCTCGAGACATGGACCTGTGCTCAGCATTGTGGGCCGTGGTTGCCTATGTCGTGGCAGACCTGCAGGACATGCTGCCCAGGTAGCCAGTTAGCACACAGGATGATCACTGTGAACCACAGCTGGACCGGTTAATTCCAAAACATGCAGCCAAATCCAACTTTTTTTTTTCTTTTTAGAAAAACTTGCGATTGAATGGATTAAGGAACATTTCTTTACAAATTGAATGTGAATTGTCCTTAAACAATATAATTTGAGAGGATAAAGAGATTGAGTGACTCCTCTGTATTTATTAACCCCTAAATCATGATATCAGCACATTGTTTTAACTGAATAGTTAATTGAAGCATAAATAGATTTTACAGTAAAATTAAAGTATTCAAATATTTTGTTTTTAAATAAAGATCCAATACATTTACATAATGTTGAAGTTCAGGGTTGTGTCATGCTTATCGTGACTGGAAAAGCAGCATAATATAGGCTTGTGATCATGCTACACAATGATTTTAATGACTTTCAGCAAAGAAGAACTCACTGTTTGAACGAGGAAGAAATTACATCTTTTTCCAAGTAAAAAGATGATTTTCAAATGCTCGTTTGAAAGACCAATAAAATGGGAAGAGTGGACTTTCTCATCTACTGTACTTGTCTTGATGCCCTAATGTGCTGCAAAATGGATTTTCTTTAGGAATTGTAGAAATTAAAAAGTCTGGAAAATGACCTCCACACTGAACTATGTGCCTGTGAGCGAGTGATTCTTGTGATGTTGACCTGTAGTCAAACAGTGAGCTCAGAAATGAGCTCATAAAAAAACGTGTTGAGAAATTGTGGAGCTGTCCAATTTCCCAATGATTGTCAGCTTCCAGTGTTCTCAAAAATAACCTCATCTTTCAAAGTATATTTTTCTATCTTTTTTTTCTGCTGAACTGTGGCCTTATTTACAGTCTGTTCTGTAGGGTATTACACAATCAGTGTGTTGTAATATATAAATAAAGTATTAATCATTACTTTACACTGTTACTCCCATCTTCTCTTGTGCTGTAATACTACCAATTGTCGATTATGTAGTTTTTGTGGTGGAAGAAAGAGGAAGACCAGAGATGACAGATGGACATTTAGTCCATACAAAGGGGAAAGCGAAATGGAGAAGTGGGAGGCGGTATGATGGGTGAAGAGATCATACAGAGGATGACAATTAGTCATTTTGCAGGCGCCATGCAGACCAACACAACAGATATAAAACACGCACACAGAGAGGGAGAGCTCGGACCCTCCTGAGGGGTGATGTCAGGGTTAGTCAGCGAGCTAATACAGATAAAAAGTCATTTTTGAAACACGGTGTTTCAACCAGTGTCTGAGGTCTTCCTCATACACCACTGACTCACACATAGACAGTTGTGTTAAGAAACACACAGTCTGTGGATGTTAAACACTCAGTCGCACGTGAGCACAGCTGAAATGATCTGTAGAAAACAATGTTCCCCTTATTCCACCCAAACACATGTGATATCATTGGAAATGCCAGGATGCCCTCTATTTAGCACACCAGGACTTAGTAGGGTAGCTCAAATGAGTCAAAAGATATAGACCAGGACATAAATGAATAGGCTCGGTCTCAGGAGAATATGGCCTCTCTAAGCCGGTCAGGAAATCTAAACAATCTCACAATTTGTGTGGTCCTGTGAATGATCTCGTTCTCTGCATTACAAATAATTATCATTTGACTGCAGTACACAACCAACAGTGCAGCTGGATATCAGCCAGTACACCCTGTACTATCCAGTCAGTGTGTGGAGCTTAGAATACATTTATCAGCATAGGCCACCACCTTGTGGACAGACTCCAGCTGAGCAGCATCTAGTAAATTCCTTCTATTTCCATTTTCCTATTGAATGAAAATGCAAAAGGTGCTAATTTGTCCAACTGTATTACCAACAAATAGCTTTTTTTTTTTAAATTGAGACAAAATAAAAATTGAAATAAAGATCAAGTTTGGTTCTTTATTTTTATTATACACTTTACAAGTTACTCTGGGAAGGAACATACCACATTCATTTTAAAATGTCAATGCAGTGAACATGTTCATGTAGCCACAGGCCTTCTGGAATTGAAGACCTTGATGCCATTTTGCATTGAAGATCGGGCATATTTGGTCAGGAGGGCTCCGGTGGTCTGTTTCTCTCCACACAGGTCCCTGAGGGAGGAAACATTACACATTTTAATCTTATCTCAAGAAATTACTTATGTGATTCGTTTCTGCACTAATGTAGACAAGACAAATTCATGTTCCTTTTAAATCTACGATCATTTTAATTTCCTAAGTGGATGACACCTACTGTATGTATGGCGTGATGTCGTCTTCTGTCCATTTCTCTCGGAGTGTGAAAAGGTGGTTGAAGCGCTCCAGAGTGTTCTCTGGGAGATCCTCCACCCGCAGCAGGCAGATGGTCTCTGGAAAGGCGGTGCGGTCCAGCAGGGCGACGCTCTGGAAGATTTACAATGCTGTCAGCACTGTGGTCAGTTTCTCAAGAGAAATCAGTAGGAATGAGCAGAGAGAGACAGCTGCAGCAAATCTCTCTTTTACTACAAGAGCATGATTATCCATGGCTGGTTTGAGACTCTGCTTCATATTGACTCAGTCTAGGTCAGAGGAAGGTGGAAACTGAATCCACAGCTACAAAGAGAGGAAGAGTCTGGTGATTTTAATAGACAGCACACCTCAATGGTTTGGCTACCTACTGTAGTGGGTTTATAGTTTAAGTCAATGTAGACATACCATTTCATTATCAGGAAAGAAAACTTCCAAAAAACACAAACTGACTGACATGCAGATTGTCACTATGATCTTAGGGCTCCCTGTTTTTTTTTTTCTTGCCAGTCAAACTGCCATCTGATGTGTACTTTAGTCAACTTGTTTGTCCTTTATAAAGAATGCACAGAGCGATTGTTCCATTTTGCAACCAGAGACATTACGAAGCTGCGTTTTTGAGAGGAAGGTGTGTTTTTCGGATATATGGTCTCAATTGTGATGGCTTTTTCAGTAAATTACTATCTCCATTTTGAGGAAAGTAATAAAAAGAAAGAATGTAGAAATCCTAAATCCAAAATTCTCCAGCACCCCTCTTCTACTCATACCGCAGTATATAAGAGGCTAACTACAGGCTAACCTTTAGCTGGTCCAGTCTTGTGCTCATGCCGTCTGGGACGCTCTGCTGCCAGACTTCCTGAAACTCCCTCAGGTTGAACTTGACAGCGTTCTGCAGCAGCAGTAACGCCACGCCCCGACATACTTTATCCTCATCTAGTGCATAAAAAACTTTGCCTATATAGGGAAAGAAGGATACAGAGATGTCAGTGCTGTGTAGTTTCAGATTGTGTAGGATTGTACTGCCAATATACTGATGAAAACTTAAGGTCAGTCAGTTGAGTCTTCATGAATTGCTTTTCTTTACCATTTTCAGTATAGCATTTCCCGTAGCAGTTCAAACAGTGCTCGATCATCTCTCTGTGAGAGAAGAGATATTATTGGAACCTGGCTGAGCATCTACTATAACTCTTATCTAGCATTATTATAGATGCTCAGACAGTCAGTATATCCTCATACGTTATGTTTCCAAAAATCACTCTAGTTTAAACTGTCAATATTTGGCTTTTCCTGTTGCAATAGGACCAGAAGCATTAACTTACTTGGGTTCCAGTGGACCTAACTCTTCCAGACTGGTTTGAAGGGGAACCTTGTTGAAGGACCAAGACTCAGAATCTACCAGCTGAGTCACATGACCGAGCAGCTTCATCTCATAGTCAAAGTCCAGCACGCGCCAGTAGCCTGGAAGACAGAGCAGATACACTCTCTAAAGATCTGGTACGTATCCAGTTTGTTATTTATTTTAGGAAGTATAGCTAGGATTACAAAAGCATCACTGTACCTCTTGGGAGCACTACATTGACAATCATTGTTTACCTATTTTCAGCAAAAGCAACTTCAACAATTAACATACAATAATTATTCAAAAAATGTCTGTTTTACCATCTATCTGACATGCATGGATGATCTCTAATTGGTCCGTTAGCTCCTCTTCACTGGCCTGGATCCTCTCCAACAGATCCTGCATCGTGTACTGGTTACAGAGGAACACAGGAAACCACTTACTAAGAGGGGAACACTTTTTCACTCAATTATGACTTTACTGTAGAATATGTATTTACCCTGTTTTCTGTATTCTCCTCCTGCCCCCCTAAAGCAGGTCCTTCATAAGGATTCTCCATTAAAAGCTTCTTTAGTTTCTTCAGTTTAGGACGCTGTTTCCTCAGTTCCCAGTAGCTGTTACAAAATCCCCAGATCTACGACAGAAGTAGGACATAATTAGTGCATGTGGGCCATAAATGCAATTAATAATATTATTTTAAGGTTGTGACTGTTTGTGTGGGTGTTACAGTATACCAGGCAGGTTACCTGTGAGTGTATGCATGTGTGTCATTTAAATACCTGAGTGTGTGCCACATTAAGGCTGTGCTGGCTGTTAGTTAGTTGGTCTGGTGTTCTGCATCCTGGTACAAACAGCAGCAGGTTGGATGTGTCGGCTATCTTTAGATCATAGGTCTTGTCGCCGCTACAGAGAACCGCTCGCTCATCCTTATCCCCTCGAATCACAAGACTGGAGCAAGAGAAAGTGTGTTTTCGTGTTCAACAAGTAAAAAGAAGAAAGGGGAGACAGCAGTTTACAGGCTACGTGCTCTTAGTATATTAATCGATTAGTAAAATCTACACGACATAAATTGACAGCAATTTTGAAAGTTTGTTGTTTCAGTCATTTAAGTTAAAAAGATGCACTCGTTCAACCCTATAGATGAGAGGAATTGTATTGTTTTCTGTCATTGTAAATTAAACAACATTTGGGTTTTGGACTGTTCTCGGATAAAACAAGCATTTTGAAGATGTCACTTTGGCCTTTGGGGGACTTGTTAACTTTGCTTTCATTATTTTTTTTGACACACTTACCTTTCATCTATAGATTATTCTGTAATGAAGTGAAATGAGGTGGCCATGCCGTGTGACAGGACAGAAGAACACAAATACGTCAAACAATGACGTCACATTACTCTCGGCGCGTTTCGCCACGTACACAGACTGGCACATTCATTCGCGTTATTAATATTTTACCTTTGCCCGGCCTCAATGTGTTTGCACAGTGTGTCGTCCAGTTCCATCAGGCAGTAGTCTGCCGATGAAACGTTGTCCCCAAAAGACAGGCAGTGAATAGTTGTCTGCAGATCCTCCTCTTTCAGCTTGGCGATCTGCAGAGTGGCCTGAACCTCCGGTAAAGTTCTCATTTCTGGGTCAGGCGGCGGGTTCAATCGCCAATGTTATGACGAATAAACCGTTTATCACTCGCGAAACAAACGGTCACAAACTACCCTTTTGCTATGTATAAAAACGAGTCAAAACTGACGTTAGACCGACTTTGAAGCGATACTCGACGGCCGTCAAATTCCCCCGCTCTCTTTCTGTCGTGAGGAAGGAAGTGTAGCGTCGTTGTGGTGCGACGTCAAAATAAGACCGGGTAGAAACTATTGCTTGACAGATAACGTAATGCTAAAATAATTATTCCCGAGCATGTATTTGAAGATTGTCGTTTGGATATACTAACAATCAACATGAGCGTAACCATGACAGTATGGTACGTTTTTGCTACATGAGCTTAATATTAACAAACCAATAGCATAGGAACCTTAAAGTTTCAAATCTTGTTTCAACCGAGTGAAGTTACCGAACGGATCAGCCCTCACGTTGAGGGTCAAATGTTTTCAGGATGTGCTGGTAGTGCCATCACAATGTCAAGTTTGTCCAGAACTGCCCAGGTAACCGTACACTTTATACATTATATTATGTTATTTTGTTTTTTATCTCACAGTTTGACCGATAAGTGCGTTTACGTTGATGTAAGGCGGCTCGCCAGTCACAAATAGGCCGTTAGCTAACGAGCTAGCCACGGTGTGTCTGCGATATGACGGACTGCCCTCAGCAGTTAGAGAAATACCCAAGAGTCAAAGATGT
The DNA here is from genome assembly GCA_036023855.1 of Gadopsis marmoratus. Lineage (NCBI taxonomy): Eukaryota > Metazoa > Chordata > Actinopteri > Centrarchiformes > Percichthyidae > Gadopsis > Gadopsis marmoratus. Next base: position 44,244 of record JAVQJF010039149.1, on the reverse strand, counting down.
CGTAGCCTAAGGTTATTGTTTGCAAGAAGCGTTTATTAATTCTTGTCAGATTATACATTTTCGCAGCATGGCTTTGGACTTGTCATAGAAAAAGCACAGGTGTTACTAATTGCATTAACAGTGGCTGCGTTGCATTCAAGAGTAAGCCGTCGTTCACACGACCAGGCCTCGATAACCGCAGCAGCCACATAAATGGAAATCACTCATCATTATTTTCACCTGTGCTTTCCTTACTGTGGCGTGTCAAAATATCATACGTGAAAGGGCGTGTTGTCACAGAAAATGCAGGACTGTTGTTTTTTTTCCCCTCATACCATTAAACTTGTGCATTAAACGTGCTAGTCGGTTTATTCAACCAATATTTTCTCTATTTCTTTCAGCAATGGGCGACCTTTGCTCGATCCTGGTTTTTGATCGATGCCAGGATGCAGCCTCCTGGGAAGATCGCGACCATGTGTGCCGTTAGATTACAGGGGAAACACAAGCCTATCTACCATGCGCTGAGTGAGTAGGAGTCCCATCTGTCACACAGTACACACACGACGTCATGAGCAACTTTCTAACATAAACTATGTATAAACTACTGTTTTCCTCTGTTATCAAACCACCACCCACCCTTAGTGTAAGGTTGTTGTGGCATAGTTCGGCCGCACGATGGCAGTAGAGGATAAACGTTAGGAATATATTTGCTTCCTTCTTACTTGATAGTGACATTTTCAGAATACGCTTTGTTTTTTGGAATATTAGTATTTGTTGGTCCAGCAAACTAACTGTAATCATTGACACACCAGCTGTGTCTCTGTGGTAAAACATGAGTCAAATATTTCTTCATCATATTTAACATAGAAATAAGCCTGAAAACAAACATCTTGACCATCTTTGCAGGTGACTGTGGAGACCATGTGGTAGTAATAAACACCAAAAACATAGCTTTCTCTGGAAACAAATGGGAGCAGAAAGTCTACTCATCACACACGGGGTAAGTCCATACTACCTCATGTGATACTTCACTTTCACTGTCTAGATTAGAGAAATGTGTTACCCACTTGTGTTTTATCCACCTGCAAACTAAAGCTTTTGTGGTCAGTTACAGTTGTGCAGCATTTACATTCTGGACTCCCCAATTTGCGACAATAAACTGTTGGGAATAAATATTAAATTTCCCCCTGTATATTACTTTATGCATGTACATGAGAGATTGCCAGTGGTTTTGCTTGTAATGCAGCACTTTGAAGCGGCACTCACTGAAGTCTGCTGTTGAAATAGATTCCCATTTCTTGTGATTAATGTATTTCCTCTTGTTTTAAAAGAGAAAAAAATGTGATCAGACAAAACAACACTTTTTCAAACTTCCATCTTTATATATATATATATATATAAATGGAATACAAGAGAAGTTTCAGGGGTGTTGAAGCTCAGTGGTCTTATTATATCATCTGATACATGTTGGTTGAAGGCCAAAATACTCTCCAAAATACAAGGACTGACTTAGCTTGTCTTTATTTCCCAAAGGTATCCAGGTGGATTCAAGCAACTCACAGCTGCCCAGCTGCATCAAAAAGACCCAAAAGCTGTAAGAGTCGTCAATCAGTATTCTCCATGTTTTTATTGTTATTTAGAGATAATTCTAAAATCTCAGATATGCCACATAACTTACACTGTGGACATTTGTTATACTGTATGATTTATCCCACACTGTTGGAGATTAGTCAAATGTCTATCTGCCACATGCTGAACATACAAACACAAAACATGGAGGCTTTGTCAGAAGAGAGAGAAACAACTGATGGGCTGAGTTTCCTAAGAAGTTGCTGTGAGCATTTTTTTAAAACATACTCTGTATTTTCAGAGATGCTCACCTGGGGGTCCAGAACTGTACCACGGTATTTTTCCACAGTTTCAACATGTTGCCCATCAAGGGAAACTGGCTCTGTTTTCAGATATTGTTTTGTGCAGATAATTATTTTTTCTTGGCTACACTGATTTCTAGCTGGCTAATGCAACACCATGTTTGAAGGGCCTTAGTGTGGGAAGATAAGCAGCTTCGCCTACAGGGTCTGTTTTCTGTAGGAGGCCAACTAAATCCATGTCATCAGCATACTTTAACAATTTATAAATGTTTCTCATTGATCATAAATTCATTAAAGGAGAGAATAGCACAGGGAAAAGAACACAGCCTTGTGGGCAGCCTGTGCTCAAATTCATCTCACATGTTCACCCTGACATAGACCCTCTGAAAGTCGCTGAACCAGAGAACTATCCCTGTATTAGTGCTGAGATCAATGAGCCTTGTCAGGAGAATATGTGTCTTCACGGAGTTAGAAGCTGAGCTAAAATCCACAAATGGAACCCATGATGGCATATACTTTAGGATGCATAAGCTGTTTCATAACTGTATAAAGCAGAGTCAGCCGCTCTTATATACGAACTGGAGTGGCTCTAGCATGGTGTCCACAGTGACTGGCCACAATTCACTCCATGATTTTGCACAGTATAGAGGTTTTGCGATAGGCTGAAAATAATTTGGCATACATGCCTGGTGTTTTGGCACAGGCCTGATTATTGAGAGTTTCGCTGATTTTGGCATTGTGTGTGTCTAGGAGGGACTGAAACAGCCAACAAAGGTCTGAGCAGGAAATAGACTCATCACTTAGGTGAAGAGCATGAAGATGGGCTTTTAGACTGTCTGGGCCAGTGGTGTGGTTCAGTTTCAGTTTAAGAAGACTTGCAGCAACCCCATCCTCATTGATAACTATTGATCTCTCTGCAGGGAGATTTTTGCATATCTCCTCACATTCTGTCCTGCCATCCATAGTGTCAAATCTACAGTAAAAACTTTCAAATGTTTGACGGTTACTAACAGGACTATCACCCTTTTTGTTGGATCGGCCCATTAATGTGTTTAGTACCTTCCACGCCTGTCTTACATTACCAGTTAAGAATCTGCCATCAATTTTTTCCTTCAAGGATGTAATACTGCAGCTTTTAATGTTTGGCAGATGCACACAACTGCGGAGTGTTAATTCTAGGTAGGTGAATGACTAGTACTGGTTTCCAATCTGTAGTTTTCAAAACCAGGAGAGACATTTACTCTGCTGTTGGCTCTCTGCTGACGCAAGTTTTAGTCCAAGTGGTGACCACAGAAGTGTGTCCTCATGGTGGTTTAGTTAAAATGAGGTTTTGAAGGTTGGCGAGAGAAGAGGGAGAAATAAAATTGGACATATGACTGATTTGTCAGCACTGCCGGTGTCCAACATTGCTTTCCAATATTTCTGTCCAGTAACTCTGTCCAAGTAGTGTTCACATTTGTGCAACCAGCCTCGCATTGAGAAACATAATTTTGGGAGCAAATGTAAGAAAAATGTGGATACAAGTTACAAGAAACTGTGAGCAGATTGTATGTCAACCTTTTCAATGGGTTTCTTCTCACCAGATTGTGAAGTTAGCGGTATACGGCATGCTGCCCAGGAATCTGCACCGACGCACCATGATGCAGCGATTACACATCTTTCCTGATGATGTAAGTCCAATTTCTTCTCACCTCTCTGAGCTGATGAGTTTTCAGACAGCCACTCTTACACCTTAATCATCCAGGCCTATTAAGGACAATCAAAAAGAGGGCACAATATGAGAAGGGGGGCACTGATATAATTTTGCAGATACTGACACAAAATAAATTAGCTAGTTTTAATCATCCTTCATCCAGGTCACCTTTACAACTAATATCAGTTAATTACTATTAAATTAAAATAAGTAGTTGAACATGATTGTTGCCTTTGACCGACAAGAATGTAAGTCATCAGCCTTAACCTTATGACCACTGACAGGTGAGGTGAAGAACATTGATTATCTGGTTACAAGTCAGCGGGGGGGATATATTAGTCAGCAAGTGAACATTTTGTCGTCCAAGTTGATGTGTTCAAGCAGGAACAGTGGCCAGCGTAATAATGTGAGCGACTTTGACAAGGGACAAACTGGGATGGCTAGACGACTGGGTCAGAGCATCTCCAACACTGCAGCTCTTGTGGGGTGTTCCCGGTCTGCAGTGGTCAGTACCTACCAAAAGTGGTCCAAGGAAGGTGAACCGGCAACAGGGTCATGGACGGCCAAGACTCATTGATGCACGTGGGGAGCGAAGGCTGGTCCGTATGGTCCGATCCAACAGAAGAGCTACTGTAGCTCAAACTGCTGAAACAGTTAATGCTGGTTCTGATAGAAAGGTGTCCGAACACACAGAGCATCGCAGTCAGGGAGCCTATTCTGTCTGCATGTTATGGCTGATTGGTGTATGTGAAAGGGGTCACTCATAGTGACAAACTCACAGAATCATCACCAAACTCAATTTAACATCTTTCAGCTCATTGCTTTAGTTTTACTGTTTGCACAAGCTTCTCAGCACGAAACAGCAGACAAAGTTGGCAACTAGGTGGTGAACATAGTGGCACATTTAGAAGCTAAAGAGCCAGATCTTTCCCTCAGGAGTTGATGGTGCCCAAAAGAAAGTGAATATTGGACTCGCATTCGCTGGGTGGCCAGGAACACGACTCTCAATTAATGTGTATGTTGCTTTGAGTCTGCTGGATGTGTAAATAAGCAGGTGGCGTCAATGTTGTGCTTTGTGTTTTCTGCAACGTGGCCATAAAAAAAAATCAATGAATTCTGCTGTGATCACTTTGTAACATTGGTTGACTAAAATGTTCACATCAGTGTATTAATCTCTCCTCCTACTGCTTCATTCAAAAGAGATAACTTGAGTTGCATCATTGGTGCAGTGAATTATGGTCACTGCAGTTCACAGACACAGCTTCTGGCATTTGGTAGCATTCAAATTGTGATTGTTTTTAAAATTCTGTTGGCGAGAGGCACCGGCGTCACACATCACAGCTTCTGAAATGAATTGAAACAATAAAGTACTTGATAGGCTGTTAATTGACCTGGCCGTCCTGCCCAAATATTAACTGGATATATTTTTTATCTATGAGTGAGTGTAGAACACTATCCTTAAGCTAATTTCAGGAATGTGTGACAAAGGAAGAAAATCAGATCTAGAGTTTTGACTTGTAATGTAATACATGAGGCGTTTGGTGTCAGAATGTAGAAGTAAGAAAAGTCAGATGCGTCTTTTATTTTGGTCCTGACTTGATATCCATCAGCTTCCCTAATTGCAAGCAGATGGGCTTGAGCCTTATGAATGTCTGCAGTCCCATCTGCAATTCATAGCACAGTATTTTGGAAAGCTTGCTGTCTTTTAATCACTATCCTGGTCCTTTAGTCTGAACTCTATGCCCACTCCTTAATGCAGGCACACACCCACCTGTAATGAATATTAATGAGTGACTGTTAACACTGGAAAGCAATGGACCCAAAGCTCCCTTCAAGTCTTTGAGTAGAATGTCTGAGCTGCTTTTGAGGTGTAAATGGTAACTTCTTTTCCCCACCTTCTTTTCATGTCACTGCCTTTTGAATTGTTTTTCCTTCTCTCATTTCCTTCTTTTCTCTTTGAAATTCTTGTCCTGCCTACATTTTTCAATTTCAGTGTCTCCTCTGTCCACCCCTCACTAGGAGCTGCCAGAAGACATCCGAGCCAACCTGACGGAGGAGCTGCCTCAGCCCAGAGAAATCCCCAAGAGACTCAGCGAGTACACACAGGAGGAGATAGACGCCTTCCCCAGGCTGTGGACACCGTACGTACAAATGAGCAGTTTTTACATTAGTGTCAGTTTTCAATATGTGTGGTTCAATTGCTACAAGGTGACATATAACATAATGAATCTCCTGCAGAGATAGTATACATAAACCTGTAATCACTATTTAGTGCTATTTGTATTCAGTTGACTGAGCTAAACAGAAAATGACACATTTTAACGTTTATGCTAATGCACGACTTCTACCTTCAAATGGCTTTTTTAATTGCCTGACAAACTTTGACAAAGTACCTCATTTGGGAATCATTTCCTTGTCTTTTTGTCCTTTTGAGGATCTTTGCAAGATAATGAGTAATACACACAGACACACAGTCATATTTTTGTGTCTTGTATTGATGAGGAACAACCAGAAGGGGGCGATGTTGATCTGATGCACCCTGTCACTTTATTTAACTTCTCATGTCCGCTTAGGTACCAGCTACCCTGCCTTTGTGATACAGTGGTTGACATGAAGTAGCGTTAGGTTACATGCTTTGATTGTATGGGATATTGCGTTACTTATACCATTATATCTTTCAAATTAAATAATGATTTAAAATACTTTAAAATGTCAACAGAAAGCCTGTATGAGATTAACAGATTCATTTTTGTATTTTGCATTCAAAAAGAAATGCAGGTTTAAAAATCGATGGTTTAGGAACCGACAAAATGGTGAACTTGATTTCAGAAGCACAGTAGGTGGAGTGTCACTGACCGTTAATCGCTGCAGTATAATCTTTATGTTGATGAGTACAGGGGACTGAATACTCGCCCTGCTCAGACCTTGTCAGCAGTGAACAGTGCATTGCTTCTACATGGCTCTGCATTATTTTAATGGTCTTACTAAGCAACGTTTGCATGCATAGATCCAACTCTAAAGCTTGCCAAGCTTTGTAGCCAGTTTGACTCTGACAATTTTTACTCATGCAGGAAAAAATAAGATGCACCATTTTTCATTGTAACGACAAACACATGTGGCTGTGGTGTGAATGACTGTCAGCCAACAAAGAGCTGTCAGTACGTGGCATGATGCTCAGAGAACAAGGGCTTGCTGTTGGACGAGCAGCCACTTGATTCATTGTTATACTCTACACTTGCATGCTGTTTGCTCCTGTGTGACCTCAGTTGTAGGAACTAGCATGCAGCTCTAGTACCTATAATATATGACCTTTTTCCCCCCAAGTTGACATTTTTATTTACTGTACATAAACGTTTTTGTGGCGTTTGCTGTGTTTTACCATTGTACATCATGCTTTTTATCAAACAACATAACACTGAAGGGAACTGCAATATAACAGCCCTCTTAACTGGACTTCCTGGCCTAGGTGTTGTGCCAAACCTTTGAATATAAATGGTCAAATGTCACAAACACATGTGGGGAAAGTCAGCTGTTTTCCACCACTTCCTGCCTGTTTGGACATGCAGGGTTTCTCTTTGGGGTGTGAGAGAGCATCTGTAATTTGCCATAATCATATTCATGGCTTTTTCAGTCAAGTATTTTCTGGTCGGAGATTAGACTGACCACGGTTTGCTGCCATGATAATGGCGTCCTGTTGCATTTCTCTGGCCTCACATGTAGTAAACATCATCCTGGCAGGTTAACGGAGAGCATTGTCTTTTCCACCTGCTCAGCACTAGCTTTAACGCCCATCAATCCATCCTCTAGCTGTTTTATCCAGGTCATGGTTGCTCCTCTTCATCCACGGGTGCACTGGTCATCTTTATTGTTACTGTTGCTGAGATTGTGGTAAATAGAAAAAGGTTTACCTTCGAGATAAACTTTTAGCTGCATCACTATCTAATATACAGTAACAATGTTGTTACTTCAGTCAATACACTTTGACTCTCCGGGTTATTTCACACAGTAAACACCCAGATAACAAGACTACTGTGAAACACAATAATGCAACTTTTATGAGTTTCTAGACATCAGTGATGCTTTCATGTTGAATACACCATTTGCAAACAATTCCTGACTTAAAATCATTACAGTGTGAGTGGAATGAGTAACCAGGTTGTTAGGACAACAATATTTGTCAAGTTATGAAAGAGTCAGATTGGCAAAATTACAAAAAAGAAGCCCTCTTTCAACCTCTAAAAAGGTATCCAGCCATGCAGATGTATCTTTGAAATGTCTGCCTCCACCCCAATTCAATAGAGGTCTGTTTATGGAATTGAAAGTATTTAAAAAATGGATTTGAAAGATTGCACACCAACATGTCTTTAAAGAAATCAAGTCCTACTTACCCTGGAAAATCCCCAAAACTCACTGCAAACTGTTTTCTTTGGACTTCCTACCAAAGAAATAGTCCAAATTTCAGTCCAAACCGTCAAATTGTCTAGAGCAACATTGACATTGTTTCTTGAAGTAATGCTGTTTTAAACATTTAACTCATGTGAAGCACCAACAGCATGACAGCACAATTCCATTCACCTCCATTATATTGGGCCGGTTACCACAAGAGGCAATTGAGATAATGTTTTGCTGTAATGGTGGACTGACCCTTTTAAACCTACAAACAACACTTTACTACAATCCTGAAACCATTGAGGATTATGATGTGGTTAACGCTCTATCTGGTACTTTTGGTACACATTTGATCAAAACATAACCCACATTTGGTTTGAATATTTGAAGTGAAATTAAGTGAAAGCATTGCCACTGAATCTACACAGAGGGCTCTGATCCAAGAACAGTTTTCATTACTACTATTACTATGGTCGTTTATTATACTACTACTATCCTCTTTGCATGTGTTTTTTTTTTGTGCACCTTGTACAGACGCGTCAGTATTATGTCCAGTATTGCTGTCAGAGTGTGCTGTGATAAATGAACCACTTGTTATTGTTTACTGGCTCAATCTCCTCAGCCAATCAGTGCGCATGCTCAGGCCAGTCACTGTGTGGTCGTCAAGGTAAAAGCTAATCTTGTTTTATTTAAGAGCTGGGTCTTAGCCTAGTTAATATTCTCTCACACTCGTCATTAATTTTACTGATCACATATGTGTGTGTGTCAGAGGAGATGGGGTTGAGGTCAGAGGGTCCATTCAATTGTCGCCATTTTTTTAAACCGTTAAAAGGTCATTATTGGATATGCGATTCCCCACACAACACACAGTGCTCAGACAAAGCACCAGCATAAACATGCTGCTGTAGTTGATAGCAGAGCTATTACAATTGATGATAAAAAAAAGTTTGTACTTTGTATCAAAACCAATACAGCATGTCCTGATAATATCTGTCTACTGCAATCTCTGCTCAAAATGAAAGAGGATGCTGTGTCTGGTCTCATTTTGAAAAGAGAAAAACCGATAAGATCTTTGGTTTCTCATCCGTCACTTTCTCTCCATGTTTTTCCCCGTAATGGGTTCTTTTTTCCAGACTTTTATGCCTCCCCATACTAATGTGTTGTCTTGTGTTTTCTCCACAGACCTGAAAACTACAAGATGAAATGAAATCAAGGCTGCCCAACGTGATGAAAGTTCAAAAGGTTTTTCCACAACACTACACTGAAAGCAACAGATTCATCAGTTATGATGCATGACAAAGCATTGTAAAAATCAGAGACCTGTAATAGGATTTTCCACAAGATGTTATCTGTTTTTAGAACACACAAAACTGATTTTCTCTGTCAGATGAAACATTACAAAAACAAGTCAGATTATGTTCTAACCCAGGCAACAGCACTCGCATCAAGGCTTGAATGGACTTTATGAAAGCACTATTAAGTCATAACCTAGATGTAAACATCACCAACACAAACTCTGTGCTGCTCTATAAACAATACACCTCTGTCAGTTGAATTGCTCCTGACAGCAGACCTGAATTATCCAGCAGCAGCTTGAGATTTCACCATGTGGCTCAGCTCTGATCAGAGAAAATCAGATTCTGTGGGTTTTCATCTGATTATACAACCATGAAATGATCAGATCTGGCCCATAAAAATAACATCTGTTGGAGCTGATCCTGCCTTGTGAAGGTTTGTTGGTTCACAGTGAAACCAGTTAATGTGTTACTATGACAACATTCAGGCCATCAGTGTGGTTTCAGTAGCAAATGTTAACTTTGTCTTGTCAGTGTATAAGGAATTTCCAAACTGTGTGTGGTTAAAGTAAAAAGCAATTCTGTTTGAGTTGTAGAATATGCTAGTAAATGTAATAAACCTGCTCTCATCAAGTAGTGATTTTAAATAAATGTTGTAAAATCTAGTAAAGGTTTGACCATTTTGTGTCATTAAAGTTCAACAAATGACCTAAAACACAATTTTATAGTCTCAGTACAGATTTATTGGTTATAAAAGCAAACAAAATATAAAATAAATAAGTTCATATTGTACGAAGGGGCGTGGTGGTGAGACACATTCCTTATTTAAACTGTTCAAGGGCAACAATTTAAACCTCAAATAGACCAGGGCAAGCTCACAGCTTAACTTTAGTGCTTGTTTTTTCAGACTGTGGTGCAGGAGGGGGACGTTTACACTTGTGGTTCAGTCCTTATTGGTTTCACAGAGAGGCAACTGACTGTTTTTAATTAATAACTGGATCCAGGTTTCATTCCAGCAAGAGGTCAGCGGTCAACCAGTGAGCAGGCCCGTCTTTGCATAAGAACAAATGAAACAAACTGGGGCAGCGACACAAGATTCAAGATACAAACACAGATTTGTCTTCATACTTCACCAAAGCTCAGAGTATTAAAACCCATAACAGACCAGACGTGGTCCATCTCTGTAGCAACAGAAGGCAATATTGCAGGAAAAAAAAATGTAACTTTAAAAAAATACGTTTGTGTGTGTCCACAGTGTTGAGGTAAAATTAAACAGAAATTTGATGCATCGACAGTGAATTTAGGGGGATTAACTCCAATAACAGTTAGTTTAAAAAAAAAATAAAGGACGCAAACTCAACACAATACTGTACGGAGAAACTCACTTCAAAAACATTTCAATATTCCTTTACACATTGAAGTAAAGACTCCATGGAAGTGGGAGAATTGTAATTCATCATTATAAAAAGCAGCCTGTACAAATGTTGCCGGCTCATTGTTCTCAATTTGAATTGTAAAATAATCTAGTTAGTTACATACAACCAAAACAAGATGCACGTGTCCAGTTACACTCATGGTTGGCTCAAAGGAGACATGCAGCTTCACACCAAAAGAAGGGTTCAGTCCTGAAATCAGCTGTGAGATGGAAGGAAGCGGGTCTTACCTTTACAATACCACTGGACGATGCTAACATAGATCAGGCACTTTTTGGACCCCCCTTTTTTTACAGAGATATCGTACAAGGTTCCACAGAGCTATTTACATCGTTTCACCTGGTGGAGAAAACCGTGGATACACGGGTGGGGGTGTGTTTTCAGCACAGTTTTAGATGGGGGACGACGTGTATGTGCATGTCCACGTCTGATTTGTTTGCATGTGTGAATATCAGTGTGTGTGTTGTGGCGTGCAGGGCTCAAGCACTTTAGGTGAGTCCATCCTTCCACTAAAGCCCTCCCTCCTCACTTTTCCTCTATGATGACAACGTCACGCGGAAACCTCCTGGCGACGCCCGGCGACCTCAGCTCCATGTCGTCGGATTGGGTGGGGCTCGAGTGGTAGCCATGGGCCAGTTGGGAGGGCTGTTGGGGGTAGTGCTGAGGGGGGTAACCATGGTGATAGGGGTCCTGCTCTTCCTCTCCCCCCTCCTCCTCCTCCTCGTCTCCTTGGTCGTTATTGTAAGCCACTGCAGCAGGGTTGTACAGCTGGTTGTAGGGTGGATTGTAGGGCTGGTAGCCACCGTGAGGCAGGGGTTGGACTATTGGAATATTTAGGGTCAGTTTGAGTGAATGTTTCTGGATCATCGCAGCTGACATAAAACCACCATGGGTGAGCATGGAGCGAAGTTAAGGCTGAATTTGTTATCAAAAATGTTACAAAACAAGTTGAACCGGCAGATTTGGGACCCACGATAGTGTCCAAAAGATTGGGTTAATGAGGATGTGAGTTAAAGAAACTGAGGAAAAATCTAGTTTCTACCCCGTATTTCCCAGATCTGATAATTTTTCCATAAATAAAAACATCACATCTGGGTCACATTAGGGGGTAAAATTGAGATTTTCTGCCCAGCGTACAGTATATGAGATGCACAGATAGTAGAGTTGTTCAGTAATGAATGTAGCCAATCAGCATCAAAGCAATCATCACTATTTAGCCTTGAAAGATGATTAGCTTTGAAGAGATTTGAGCTTGAAGCAGAGGCTGCTGCAGCAAAGTATTGTGTAAACGAGTATTTGTTGACAGATGGCTGAGATCAGTGGTGGTGATCATCGCAGCAGTGTTACAGGGTTTTGTTTGGCCTCGTGGGAAGGTAAGATAATCCATTTTTGTCTCCGAGACTGTCAAATGATGAAACAGCCAGATTAACGATCCAAATTTATCAAGAAAGTTTACTGATAATAGAAATTAACCCAGTTTCTACTCATAAGGAATCACAGAGCATCATGTACATAAAGACTGAAACCCTGGTGTGAATGTTTCTAAAAATGCAGACCAGATGACAATGCCTTACAGTCTCTTGTTCCATTATGGAGCCACCTTGCTTTTTAACTTTAAATAGGTGAATGAAACGTATCGGGCTAATCCAGATAATTTTACAGAGGATCCTGCAAAAATGACGTGTTGGTTGCAAGAGTAATTTGGAAAAAATTTCTGGATAAACTAAATAAAAAAAAATGCTGCTGCACGGATTAGATGTTAAAGTAATTCAGGAGTAATTATCCTTCCCAAGAAATATGGAGGCCTTGAAGGAATAATTGAATTGATCAAATTTCCTGTTTCTAGTCTTATGTACAGGGCACAGGAGGAGGAGGAGGGCGGTTGGAGAATGCTCCTCAGTAATCATTCCTATAGTCCTGTTGAACTTCAGTCATAAAGAGGAAGAGACAGAGGGAGGGGAACACAGGGAGAAGAAACAAAAAAAGTGTCAGAGAGAAGATGTTATCTCATATCAGGAGGAAACCCACTAACACCAAAGAGTTAAACATCTCAAACCACATTGACAGCACCTCCCCTGGCTGTTGGGTTGTGATTGGAGGTAGAAAAATGAGTGTTGGAATCTGCTTCTCTCTTTTAGAGGAAGAAAATACACACACCCTGCGTGATTCTTACATTTAGCTCACAGAAATATTAAGACATTCATGTAAGATGTTTGGAAAGAGGGAAAATGTGTCAGATCTCTATTTCTCTTTCTGGACATGAGAAAGTACAAATAAGGATTTCTAACACAGAACAGTAGTACAAGAGTGTACGGAGTAAACCAAGAAAAACATGCCTTGTGAGTAATAATCAAATGCTGATTGAACTACATGAAGTAATTTACACATTTTATAAAGTTACTAATTTCTTCTTTATCGATGCTTGTGATTACAAAGAAATAATGTAACCTGTAGGGATTTTATGAAACCATTAAGAAAACTGTTAAAGCTTAGTTTATGCAAAGCTGTATTTAAAGCTTTAAACCAAACAATCTAAAAAAAATAGGCAACAATGGATTTCGGTAAGTAGGAAAGGTACTAGTAATCTGAGCTGTCCTGTTAAGTCACAATGACACATTTAAGGTCAGAAACTGAAAGGAACATTACTTCCACATACCTTTTTTATTTTATAGTACCAAATGTCCTTTTAAGTGGTCAGGGAGGCTGCATTTCATCCTTGCATGGTTGAGAATAACAGGACAGACTCTTCAAAGTCATAAAATACAAACATTCTGACTGGAATCCATTTACATCAAATAAATCTAGTTTGATGGATGAAGTAATGTCTCATCCATCAGCTACTTTTAGCAGATATTTCATTAAGACGACTCGTCAGAAGCTGTTGGACGTGTAATGCTGAGACAATGGACACATTAAGCCCTGAAAGGTCCTCATCTGTATTGATATTCAAAGACGCCCTGTGTGTGCATGTGTAACAGCATATTTCATTAGATCTAAATACAGCCAAATAGCTTCGGTCAGTGACACAGTTAACTTTTTAATCCATCAGTGTGGACATGAATGTATAAACTTTACAGTGGAACAACCATAAAAGTCAGATTACTCTCCAATTCTCGGAGAGCGTTATGAGAACAATAACTATCTCAGTCGGCTGTCGCTGTTAAAACAATATTTCAATGTTTCATACATATAAAAGACGGTTTAATAAGGTGGAGAGACTGGGCAGGGTTAGACTGTTTAAGCTGTTTATGTCAATAAATGAGCAAATATTAAAAATGAAACATAACTAAATGTCTGAATTAATAATGCTGAAGGTCTTTTGAAAGTGTAAAATGAAATAAAGAATTAAGTTACTCAATTGCAATGCATCACCTGTTTTTCTTTTCTTTCCTGTCAAAAATCCGTCCATCTTGTACTTCACATGTTGTTTTTTTAATAAATCTGCCTAACCTAAATCATGATAGCCTGAAGGAATCATTCAACTTTTGTTTCACTGCATCTTTCCTCCGTCAAAGGTGTTCGCAATGCTTGAATAGCAGCTGAATGATGCTTACCTCCAACGTTGTACCCCAGACAGGAGTTCTGGTCACAGTATCCTGGTGGGCCAGCTGGTCCTGTGCTACCTGGATTCCCCAACCTCCCCGGTGTCCCCGGGTTACCAGGCCGACCAGGGGGGCCCTGGTTGCCTGTCCGTCCTTCACCAGGCAGGCCTGAGGATGGAGGAAGAGTCTGTGTTAAAAATGTGTGAATACACAAAGTCAGTCATCACTAAACATTTGGTAAAATGACTCCGGCAGTGTTGACCCCTGGTAAGAGTGACGAAAATAACCTGAAACTGTGCCATCAAGGGCACATCCTGCCACTGTACTATCACTTCTTCAATCTCTTCTAAAACCCTCTCTCAGCTGCTGCGACAACATGACATCACTTCTGGATGAGAAAGATGATAGCGAATGTCCTGAGGGCAGGAGCAGGAACAATACGGTTCTTAGCTGAAATTCAGCCAGAAGCTTCCGTTTTCTGTTTACCCAACAGAAACGGCCCCATCAGGACTCACTCACAGTCAGCAGAAATAGGAAATCAATATTTTGAGGGGGGCACCATTCGCCAGATGCTAAAATTATCATCCCACAAATATTCCAGAAAAGCACAGCAGATGAAGACAGAGAGCTCTTTTTTTTTCCTTTTGCACATATTGAAGTTTGGGGATTTTTTGTTTTGTTTTACAGTTATCTGATCTGATAGAAAGGTTTCCAGGGAGTTGTGTCATCTTGTTCTGTGAGAATTGATGATACAACCGTAAACAGAAAATCCCAACACTGACATGTTTTCATAACACAAACCTCAAACTCCACACAGCGCACAGGGAAATCAATACAGAGAATTTTATTCATGGTCCAAAACGTCCGCTTGCTTTTCTCAGAGGTTTAACAGAGTAAAGCAGATCCATTAGGTATCTGTGCTGTTCTATTTGTCCAATATTTGAAACATTTTTGTGTTCAGAGGAAACACGATGGAAAACATTCCATATAGCTGCAGCTTTCAGTCGGAAAAAACACCCAAAACAAATGTTCAGGAACAGAATAATGTTCAATTATCAGATTTTGCAGCACCTCCAGTTGTTGACTGGAGAGAGTGGATTCAGTTGGTTTAGCTTATCAATGGCCCTCAGGACTGTGTATATGTTTGTATCGTACCTGGGGGGCCCGGTGGTCCTCGGGGTCCCTGACTCCCAACTCCTGGGTTCCCCCTCTCTCCCTTCTCTCCCGGCAGACCTGGAAATACACAGAGCTAATAATCATCCACATTAAACTCCAACTCACGTGGTCCTTTTTTATTCACATGCAGCTGCTTAACAGTTTCACATATTGACTATCCCAGTGGTGGAAAGTACATTTACTCAAGTATTGTACTTGTACTTTACCTGAGTCTTTCTACTACTTTCTACTTGTATACCACTACATTTCAGTGGGGAATATTGCATGTTTTATTCTGCTACATTTATCTGACAGCTATAGTTATACATTGCAATAAGCTCACAGAATACATTGTATTTCTAAAGTTTAAACCCCTTCAGATGTCCATGACTTATTAGCAGCTTGATCAGAGAGAGAGAGCTCTGAACTCTAAACTTCTCACATGGTTTCATTTAAATTTGAGGCCCAAAGAGGTCAGATTATCTACGTACAAAGAAAAAGCAAAGATTAGGGAAAACTCCACAAAATGCATAGAGACTTATAAAGCCAAACTTAGTTTTTTTCTTCTTTCCAGCCGCCATTAATCATCTCTGGACCCCTCAGATTTATCTTGTGAACCTTTGGAGAGGACCTGACCCCTAAAAGTAGTTAAAACTAGCCCTACCATGACCAGGTACATGCCCCACACACATTTCTGCATCAGTATTAAAAATCTAATCATGTAAATATATCTCAGCCATTTTTTTCAGGATGACTTTTTATTTTTGATACTTTGCTATAATTCCATTTTGAATGCAGGGTGTTCACTTGTAATGAAGTATTATCTGAATAACTCTTCCACCAGTTTCTATTCCAACATCAGTATTACATTGCAAATCTTTAGCAGAAAGGAGCTGCATAAATGATTCCTGGATCATCAGTCTAATAAAATGTATTGTAGACCCAGAGTCGGCTCTGAGCTGCTGTCCAGTGCTGCAGCTGTTTGAATGACCTAATGGAATATTTTTCATACACTCTAATATTAGAGAAGCACATAAAACTGGTGATCTGCAGATTTTCTGTCCTGCTGCTTTTATGGCCCGCCTTAATCAATTGCATCGATGAAGAGGAAGTAAGCACAATGAGGCCGAGGAGAAAACATTTTACATTACCTCAAATAAAAGTTTATTCTCTACACTGGCGGTCTGGTCTTGTGATATTCTCTCTTTATAATGGCTACTAGATGACGCACAGCCTTTCTATGTTTGGGACTATTGTGTGTGGGATATAAATGGTTTCCTATGTTGAGCCTGAGCACAGCTTTGTTCCTCATTCTTGTATCAGTCAAACATGGACCATCCGAATTAATAAAAAACATGTCTAATTTTCTTAAGTAAGCCATACATTCATAATAATTGACCTACTCTACTTTCAGTTCAGCCTATAAAACAATAAAAAGGTGTGTGTGTGTGGGGGGAACCAGTAGCTGCATATCATAAATAATATTAGGAGAAACAAGGTCTGAACCGCTGAGGAGGAGGTAACCATGCTGGACATTTCCTGACAGCTGTTTGACTGCTCTTAGCTTTCCTAACCCTCTGTATGTGCAGACTCAGTCGGTATGTGGTTCTTTGTGGGTTGCGTGTTTTAGTGATGAAGACGGTGCCTCATTAAGGCTGCTTCTCGTCTAAGGGCTCGTGGTAGGGGAATGACCTCATGGATACTGGAGTTACTGTCTTCTGGCCTGGACTGAACCTCGCAGGAGCTCTGACCCTCACTGCGAGTCAGAGACGAGGCCAGACCACGAACAAGCAGACAGGTTGAAGCTCCAAATGGAGACAGACTTTTATGTCTCATTTTCTCCTTTTTGTTCTTTTCACAGTAAAAGCCCCATTGCTGACAAGCAAAATGCATCACATACAGTAATGACTTGGTTTAATTATTTTACAGCCATGCTGCTCTCACCAGCTGAACACTGCTGTTATACTACATAAATATTTATAACAGCAGAGGTTTATACAGTCACATCACAATAACCATCTTTATCCAAATAACTGACTATGTCATTCATTCAGAAGACAGCAACAGGAAAAGCAGAGATGAAGTGAAGACAAAATAGATTCAACACAAATTGACCAACCTTTTTGCAAAGGATATATACATTCCTACTGTGCAGAAATGTGGTAAAATTATTGTTAAAATTGTTTTTAGAATGCAGAAACACATTTATACATGCACTCTGTTTTTGAAGATATTGAAGTACTGTATTTCCACTTTAGACTTAATAAGTACAAAGATAATATTGGAAATCATGATAAGTTTGGGTTAGGTGATTATACTATTAAATATTTGTATTGGCACTATTTATATCTGCAGTTATTATGATGGTGGTCTTTACACTTCTTAAAGGCATACTCCCATCAATTTAGCAACATGGTCAGACAGGAAGGTTTTTCTTTTTAAAGAAATTACCAAAACGATGCAGAAGAAGCTGAGCCCAGCCAACAATGACTCAAATGACATCACTTGAGGCAACTTATCAGACAACACACAGTAAGATATATATATATATATATATATATATATATATATATGTGTGTGTGTGTGTGTGGAAATTGCCAAGTATATGTTTCCTCTGTCTGTCACTCTCAGCATGTGTTGCACTCCCTGTAAATAACGATTTTACTTATGAGCACATTATTAAATATCTTCCTCTCTTACCTCTCTCTCCTGGTCGCCCACTCTGACCATTTGCACCAGGGAAGCCCAGCCTTCCGGATGGGCCTGGCTCTCCCTGAGGTCCTGGGGGGCCTCTCCTACCTGGCTCTCCCGGTGGTCCGGGTACTGTTCGTACTGACTCCGATGATTGGACAGGGATCTGGTTCAGTATGGAGTTATAATGAGACAAGTGGCCTGGAGGAGGAGGAGAATGGTTTGCAATAATTTAGAATGAGCTTTTTGAGGTTTTGATAATATTTTTAATCGGTTTTTGTTCAATTTGTAAGGTTATTCCACAAATCGAAGAGAAAAGAAGAGAAACCAGCAGAGGTCAGACAACACATATTCAGCTGAAATTGTACTCATTAACGTGGTGTTAATGTAGAACCATCACTAATTACTCACTCTGGATGAGCTGTTCGCACACTTGCCGTGCAATGGCACGCACAGCAGTTTGGGATTGCACATCACCCTGAAGAACGAACAAACAGCTTTTTCGGTCTGATATTACACAACAACACAGTAGACTGATACACCACTTTTCTATTTGAGCAACAACAGGCACACAGACGGCCAGACCAGTGGTTGATTCATTGGTGGGCGGGTGTTTTACTGAGTGTACTCCACCTTTAATCCACGCTCTGAAGCCCCTTATGTTTATATTCGCCATAACAGATAGCATACTTATGAAAGAAAGGAACAGAGTACTTGTAAATTACACAATTAAATAGAAATCAAAATCTAATTATATCAAATATATAGCTTTCTTGGTTTAGGCTTGCAACTTAAATTTTTTAACAGAAAGCTAGCAATACAAACAGGAGGTGTGTGGAGAAGTTGACATTTAGGAGGCAGGAGGTCTAATGAAAGGTGCTATAGAGTTGCATTGTGGGAAGTGTAGGATTCAGTGTTTTTGGCTCTTGACCTGTACTAGGGAAAAAAAGTCAGGACGTTGCTTTGATTTTGACCATCATTTTATTCATCTGTCCCAACCATATAGAAGTACACTACGAAATCACTGGAATACCACTCAAAATAATACTCCATTGAGTTGTTTTATTGGCATTAGACCCTTATTGGTTGAGTGTTATCAAGTTGAGACATTAAAGCTGACTAACCAGCTTTATTCACAGCTGGGCCACCCCACTTAATGCACAACACCGAGGAGATAATCCTGTCATGCTCCTTTTAGGAGACTTTCATGTTGAGACTTCCCACGAAAATGAACTGCAGCGAGGTACAAATGTCCCTAACAGTTGGTAAAATGATGGCAGAAACAGGAATTACAGGTTTTATTCAAGTTGGCAAGCTGCGTGTCTCTCAAGCCCTCGGCAGTGATGGCCTGGCTACTGTGTCAGCAGAAAAACAGAGCTTGCTCTGCTGCGAATTTGAATCATGAACACTGATTTGCTTACTGGTTTGCTCTAAACGAGGTGGAGGGAGAGGAATAAAATGAATGTCTGTGCAAAAGACGAACGGGAAGCAGTGAATGTGTACTGGAGAGTAATTTGGTTTCTTCTAAACAAGGGTGTGAACCATCAGTGAGTAACTGAGTTTTACTTCAGCAAAATAACAATATTTCCTCTGCACAACGGAGCAGTAAAACATGATTTTCAACAGTGGTTGACGTGTGTGAGTGGAATGACTTACTCTTTCTCCCTTATCGCCTTTGGTACCAGCAGGACCCTGGAACAGAAAAGCACAGGAGGAGAATAAACATGCGACTATAGCCATCTCTCATCTCTTCTCTCCTTCTCTCCATTGCTCTCCTTTTCTTTATGCCTCCTCATCACACACACCTTTTCTTCTCTGATCTAACAGCTGGTATAACTAAATGCATTTACATTTTGACATTTGTGTCCAGGTTCATCGTGTCCTAAAGGCAACACACACATCAGTCCATAAGCTTGTGTGCCCACAAACAAAGAGTCATTTCTGTGTTTTGGATGGGCTTGCTTCCTGTTACTGCCAACACTGTAAAGCACACAGATGCATATCTGATCACAGCACACACATTCACACAAAAACCTGCCAAGCACACAAAGCCTGTGGACTCACAACCCAGTGTAACGCACTATAATCCAGGGGTAAATAAAAGACAAATATTTTCTGGCCACAGAACCGTGCGCTGATATGATAAATATCATTTTGATGCTATTACAGCTTTTGAATAAAGGCTTATTTATCTTGGGGGAAACATGTCCTTGACCTCTGACTGACTGGCTGGCTGGCTGTGTGTGAGTGGGTTGGTGGATAAGGAAGGATAGAGGAGATGTGTGTGTGCTGGCCTGGCATATCATGTGCATATTTTATTGCAGATGATAGAAAGCCCATGCCAACATTTGACATAGTCGTTGACTTGGAGTGCAGGCCTCCACAATAAACGTCTTCTCCTGGACCTCCTCTGTGTGTCTGTCTGGATCTCCTGAGTCTTCCTGGGCATATAAATGTCTACCACCTTATCAATGTGACATGGGAAAACCAAATCAAACTGTGGAAGAGCCAAAGTAAGTATATGAGCTTAAAAATAACAGCAATATCTCACATAAAAATCTGATTTCTTTTATCAAAACGTTCTTCCCATAGTGCCCTGTATATGCAGAGTCTGTCCAAATTACAGAGTCGATGTTTTTTCACTCAAAATGTTTTACAGTTCATTCGCAGTGGGAAGAAGGTTTATTTCCTCCTGTGCAGCAGCACTGCAAAGTAGTCTGATAAAACAGTCGCAAGACTGATTTTATTCTTTAGTAACTGGCAAGCATAAGGCGGCTTGCTACCAAGTCAAGCAAGATAAATTAAAAAACCCTCAGGTGGCTCAGTCACTGGAAACAGTATTTTGTCCAGGTCAGACACACACTTGAACTCATTTCTGCATACTCAGGGCATCATCAAGTGCTACGGCAACTTGGTAGACTTGTGAGGACAGCTGTAAATACAGAGGTATATGAAACAGTAAACCAAATGTAATCACGGATCCAAATGACTAATCAAGGTGGATTTTGCTGCTATCGACCAGTGGCATCTGTCACTTCTGCTACTCTGCATCTTTACACTCTATCTCGGCTTTGATGGTATAAATCCACGGTCCTTCAACAAATGTCTCAGCGCAGTGGGACAGATGTCAGGCTTGTTTGTGTCCACCTCAACAAACCTGGTAGGACTGACTTCCACGTCTTAAGGTCAGCTGCGACATGAACCAAAATGCTAAATTTCCACGCAGATTTAAATGGCTGCTGCTTCAGATAAAAACCACTTGTTTAGGGAGAAAAATGTTCTCTTGCAGCAGAAGCCTGGTGAAGTGTGGCAGGGGGGAAGATCTGAAACAGCAATTTAATTTTGAGAGAAAGTTTGAAACTAAACATTTAAGATGTTTGGCTCAGAAAAGTGAGATTGGAGTTTCTTTTTTGTGTCCACTTGTGTGCGCTTGCTTCATGTCCATACATTTATGTGGGCATGTCTGTGTCTTCTACGTGAGAGAGATGAGGCAGATGTGATCTTTCACTGGTTCATATATATATATATATTTGTGTGTGTGAGGGGGAGAGAGTGCCTGTAAGTGATTTATAGCTCTCCCTGTCTGAGCCAAACGTTGCTGCTGGCCTGTAGTGCTGACCCGAGACTAGATTAGCTGTCACCAACATCACAGTATCATCTGTTCCTATTAGCATTACACAAAATTTGGAACCCAACATTTTCTCCTCCACTTCCTTTTCTGTGCTTGTGTTCATTTTTTACAGAGTTTAACACAATCTGACTCACTGTACTATTTATTATTCCTTTAAAAGTCAGCTTATGAGATAAGTGTATCAGGATGTGTCTTTTGTATATTCTAAAAAGCATCATCCTTATTAGCACAAAAAACTTAAGACTAAATGATATATTTGTTATTATGAGGCTTGTGTCCAGTACTAACAGGATGCTTCCAGTTAGCAGAAGGGAAATCAGGAAGTGCGACAGAGAAAAAATAAACAATTCGTGAAGCACGAGCTCCTTGTCAGCATTGGAACCAAACTACATTGTTATTTATATTTAAACAGATCTGCAACTTTACATGATGCAGCTCAGATTATTGTTATTCTCCTGTAAATGTAGCGAGGCATGATGGGAGAAAAACATCTAAAGAGGAGAAATTGGAGGATGAGGAAGAAGAAGTGGAGCGGTCATGTCCTCCTTGTGTCATTGTTATTTTGGATGAGTTTTGTCAAACTCTGCTGATAATGTAGTTCAGTCAATAGCATAATTAAACAAACCATGTATTTAAAGTTCCTAAACCTTGTTTGGGTTTATATGAAGGTTGGTTAATGAGGTTCAGGTCACAGTAACACTTAAAATACTTTTAACTCACAGGATGTCCTTGATCTCCTTGAGGCCCTGTGGACCCACCAGACCCCGGAGCTCCCGGTGCTCCCGGGGATCCCTGAGAGGAAGAGACAGGAGAGGGAGAAGGAAAGTGACAGGAAGCAGAAGGAGCAGTCAGCACATGTATCAGGGTGATTTGGCAAACAAAATGATGCTGAGAACAACAAGGAAAAAGACTTACAATGGGTCCAGGAGGTCCTTGCCGACCCTGTGGTCCATTATTACCTGGCAGACCCTGAGAGACGCAGATGAATACACTCGGTACATTAAACATTAGGTGCAATTTCATAATTGCAGGTTGAATTTTATTTTGCACAAGCTCGTTCTAAATGGCCTGAGGAATTTTCTGCAAGTCTCCAGACTAAACAGACAGTAACACTGTTATTTTCTAACGCAATTAACATACAGGCTACTGATGGAAACTCAGTAGCTACTGCATCTGCTGCTTTAGTCCAAACTCAAAATCTGCCAACAACTGCCTTCAATCAAACCTCTGTTTGGTTTTACTTTTAGACAGCTTGTGCAAAACACAGGTGCATTCTTCCTGATGTTTTACACAATCTGTATTTCAGTTGCCTCAAGGTGTTTAAAACCAACGCCGCCATTTAATGTCTTCTCCATGATGCTGCAATGTGAAGAGAACACATGAATATGAATGCAGCTTTCACTTTAGAAGCACATTCATACTGTCTATAGGTCTGTTTTTGTCATATAATAACATGATATATAATAACATGATGATGGCTTTGATGTAGCTCAATATTCATGGGTAATTCAAATTGAACTAATTCAGTGCTATTAATACATATTTTGGAAGCTGAACTCCTGGAAAACAGCTTAACCTGAGGTTCAGCTAATCCTTTCATTTTAGCTTGGATGTCTTAAGTTACTTTGTGGTCACACATTAAGCCTGATGCCCTTTCAACATGGCCACTCTCCTTATACAGTACTCGATATAACCTGTGCAAGGGTGCAAGCCATGAATTAAAAGCATGAAAAAAATGAAACTGCTTAAAAATTGAGAATGACACAGCTGAAAATACAGTGCGCTAGATATATGAATAAAAATATGTTAAACAAAACCTTAGTTTTTCTGATTTCTGATTTTGTATTTTTATCAACATAATAATGTGTCATGCACTTCACCGATTTGTATGAGAGTTTACCGAACTTAAGTTATTCTGTGGTGGCAGTAATATTAGAAAAGGCAAGTATTATGTCTTTATGTATTATGTAAATACTGAGTTTTGTAACTCGGTAACAGAGTTTTGTACTCGCTACAGGAAGAGGTATTTTCTGTTGTGTTTTTTCTAAAAGCTTCTATTACAGTAAACCTTTCGCTGAGGAAACATCACAGTTTTTCACATCAACAATGAAGCAAATACTACAACATTAATTTTTTTCTTATTTCTTAGCATGGATTCTGGACATGTGTAACGTCTTGCTTGTATAATTTTTCTAATCCCATTTGCTTAGACAAAGTGGGACAGCACATCTTGGAGCAGGAAATTCCCCTGCGGCGCATCAAGCTTAGTTCAATTCTTCTGGGGATCTTTTCCTTCCAGATAAATACAGCAAAACTAAGTGTTTGACTGCACAAAAAAATGTGCATTTATTAAACAATAACATATGCGTGAGCTTCTTTGAAAATCGGATCAGAAAATCTCCTGCGAGAGTCACACTGGTACACACAGTAAACACTCGCCTGGGTAAACCCACTAATGGGACTCTGGAGGAGGCCTTAGTTTCTCCCAAAAACCAAGTCTCACAATGTCACACACTTTTTACTTTTAGACCTTTTCAAAATGAGCAGAAGCACATCTGGAACACAAAGAATCCCCATCTTAAGACAAAAAAGGTTACGGAATTTCCCACTGTGAAGCAAACCAGCATTAGATATCACACTGGAACAAGGGTCAACCAGGTATTACTCTATAAACACTCCCAGCACTGGCTATATTATAATCCAGACATTATCAATCATTTTTTATTTAAGGTAGAAATTCAAATAAGAAATTCAGCATCCTGCAATCTCAGAGGGGCCAGGATAAGGAAATGCATCAGTGCTGTTATGTGTTGAGAGTCAAGCTGCAACAGGTTGCGAGCTGAAATACCCACAAAATGCAGGTTATTTCTGTGTAACCTCTGTAACAATAATGCACTGGGCTATGAGGTGAGCTTGGATGATCAAGTAAGATTTTGATGGGAACAGTACCTTGTCAGAGTTGGATAATTTACAAGTGGTCACTAAAAGTTAGATAATACAATGATGGACATGGCAGCATGTTTTTATGAGTCTGTTTCTTGGGCGTGGGGATGTTAGATCATCTCATTTTGGTCCTGAGTCGAAAAAATTTGAAAACGTTCTGTAATGCAAGCATCAATGGCAAAATAAAGATTTATAGCTTTGCTTGATCCATTTCACTGTGATATGGACACATAAAGCACCCAGGAGACAGTTACTGTTGTTTCAACTGATCTAACTGGCCGCTGCAGTTCAGTCTTGGACAGACTTTTTAACAGTAAGCCAAGATGTCTTTGGCTTTTATACACCTCACAAAACATTGTGTACAGTGTGCGCATTTTTGTACAGTGGTAGAATGTGGAGATTCGTGATCCATCTTCCTATACAGTCTGTGAGCTGTAAGAGGTCCTATATCCCTTAAGGTCATTATTACACTGGTTTCAGTATTCAGGTTGCTGCTGCTTAAAGTATTACTGACAATGGATGATAGTGATCGGTGGCTAGTTTAGCAACATCTTTGAGTCAAATGGAGACGCACATTCTTTGATGTTAATTAATTTGTTTGTAACAGATGGTAATAGTCAGATATAAAATATCGAAACTCAGATGTACTTTTACAGTGTTGTGGTTGTTATTGACACCTCTAATTAAACCAAAACAAAATGTGAGTAAATACCTTTCTTGCTAAAAGTTCACGAACTCCAAACCTATCTGGCACTGTGAGAAGAAACTCCAGCCAAAACACAAGTGGCCTGAAGGAAAGAACATGACAAGCCTGACAACTACATATGCCTTCTCCTGTAAACTACTACAGAGGGGATGAGCGTCTGGACCCCTGTCAGCCAACAAAGAGACAGCAGATGGATTATGTGCTGAGTCTTTCACCTCGCCAGGACAGAACTCTTCTGTTATCATATTACGTATTTGGATAAAGCCTCCTCTTTCTGCTCGCTGACACGTTACGCTCTGGCTGAGTTGCTGTTTGGGTAGTTACAGCCCAGTTGGGTATTGTAAGGCCTGATTCCTCTGTCAGCATCAACTACAGCCAGCTGGTATTACAGAGCCTTTGTGAATGGGATCTCATCTATTGTGAAGTCTGCTGATTTCTACAACTGGGTGAAGACAAACACAGCTGGACATTGAGATACTGTACACAGCTGGAAATGTACCATGAAAGTACCATAATATTATAATATAAGAACCTTTAAGAAAACTATTGAGTTTTCACCACACAATTTCCACATAGCCTTTTTTCGTATCTTAGAGCCCCCACTTCAACTAATAATAATGTAAATATTATTTTCTATCATATATACACATCTCACTTTCAAGATTGTTTTTTTTACCTCAAAAGTAAATAAAAAAACGAATTTTTCTAGAGCTCCATATACAATATCCTCATCTACATATACTGTATGTCATAGATACTGTCCCAAAATCACTATACAATACTGTATAACACCAGAAACACTGAAGCCCATTGTGTAACAGTAATTAATAGAGGTAATATCAGTATCATCTTACCCTTGTTCCTGGGGGGCCATCTCTACCAGGGGAGCCCGGGCTTCCAGGAACACCCTAAACAAACCACAAACAAGCAGGCTTGAGTCACTGTCACAACAGTGACCTGGTTCACATGCAAGACAGCAGTTAAAGATATAAAATGAAGAAAAAAGCAGAATTTAAACTGCTAATGCAAACCTTTCGTGATGAAAACTGAAAAGACATTCATGTTACCTTCAGTCATGGCAAGTTGTCATACCTGAAGATCATGTTTTGTGATTGACAGAATTTATTAATTCTAGTCTATTGCAGAATCTGTCATTTTTATAGGGTATTTAATCTTTCAGATTACATGCCCTATAACAAGGAATGTCTTTTTTATCATAATAATTCAAATGCACATACTAATTACAAGCAAAGGTCAAAAGAAGATTTGGGTTTTGCTGTCTTGCTCAATGAGGCTTTGACAGCAGTGGACATAAATGTGATTTGCGGAAAGAGCCAACCTCTAACCCTGAGGGTACAGGACGGTCAGGCCACCCTGCTGCTCCATCTTCTGCCCCACGTCCCCTACATCCACCTCTCTGCAGGTCAGTGCTCACAGCCGATTCCAAAACACAGTCATGGATTAAGTGTTGAGGTGATTTATCTCTGCACTCCAGTATTAGTGGAGAGCTCATAAAACAGGACAGTTAACGCTGTTAAAGGTTCTACAAATTATAAGACAGGGTCGCAGAGGACAGGCTTCTTGTGATTAATGATGTGCCGTTGTTTTAGATGTTGGCTGATGTGCATTCTCCCAAGACGTTGGCAATAATATCTCTCCTGCCGCATTTACACGTGAATATAAACTTCAACACAGACACCCAAGGAGCAGGGCAGTAAGCCAGTGAAGCTGCAGTGGAAGGGTAGTTCAATTTGTTTCAAGCATTTTATAGAACTCTTCATGTCTTTTAAAAATAACAAAAATCAAGAGAAATTTAACTTGATTTGTCCCTTGTATTAAGAAAGAAGAAGCTTTAAGGAATCAATTTCGCACCAAAATGACTCGAGAAAAAGGATGAGAAGGATTTTTGGTAATACTGTTTAGTGCTCATAAGAAGAATGTTTATAACACACCATAATATGAAGACATAAAGACATTCTTAAGTGTTTATTAATGTACTTGTCAACAACTAAATAAAAGCAAATAAAACAAGAATGGTCCATGGTTTTAATTGTGAAACACCTCTAATATTGACAACAATAATCCTGTGAAGCATCCATAATGTGTGTAAAAACAGATGACATATTAAGTACTGATTAATAACTAATAATTAAGATTGTTCATGTGTGTAACTACATATTATATAACAGCTGTTATGTTCTCAATAACTCATAAACTGTTTATATACCAGATGTGGATGCTTCCGAACAGAAGTTATAGTTGTTTAAGAATTAACAAACATTTCTAGATAAATAAAAATGTCCTTACAGCTACATTATAGATTATTATAAATGTTATCTTAGTGTTTTTATACTCCTTACAAATGCTAAAAAGTCAAAAGAGTAAAAGTCTGAGCCTCTCAAGCAGGACATGAGAACAATATGAGCAAGGCGGCCAAAGAAATGAATGATCACAATCCAAGTGCACAAGTGTTTCTGATTCAACACATTAGCCTTGGGATTGCTTCACCACAGAACAGCACGCGTGTGAGCACACGCACACACGCACACGCACACACACAGAGCAGTGAGTTTGTTAGGGTCCAACCGATTAACAGAGGGACGATCTAGAAGGTGACCATGTTTAAATTATTGCCACACACTCAATCTATAGTCCTCTCTCAGACAAAACAAAAATTATTACTTCATACACACACACACACACACACACACATACACAGATAAATAGAGTGAAAGTGAGAGAGATGAGAAAGATGGACAAACACACACAAATACAAAGACACACTCTTTGCTATTCATTGCCGCAGCATCTTTTTTCACTGTCAAATTGAAACAGAGGTGGAGGCGACGCTGATGACAAGGTTACATTGTATTTACTGCAGCGAGAGACGTAGAGAGAGTGAGACAAACAGAGGGAGAGAGAGGGAGGTAATTGATGTTTTAGAGTTGTGATATTCTCTGTGGTCCCTCGTATATTACAGCAGGGCCCTGGAAGCTACAACATTCCCCCACTGAGCCACACACACCCATTCATATTCCACTCTCTGACAAAACACATTATTACCCGCTAACATAGTGCGGCACAGGGCAGCACTGCCAGCTTTTATTAATAGGCCTATGCAGGCAGAGAGAGCTAGATAGTGCTGCATCAGGAAGTGTTGCAGCTCTGGGTGAGCTGGCCCAGAGACTAGATGTTTTCTCCTCATGAGAAGAGGTTATTGCTTATTCCTTTCTGAGAGAAACTGTGTTGAAAATTAAACAGGTGTGGTAGAAAATGAAAAACACTTTTACTTTTTACTTCCAATCCGGGACAACAAAAGAAACTGATTCGAGTCATTTCCCGAGCCAAATGAATAAATATAAATAGATGATAAAAATCCATGGTGGTTATAGAAAGTGAGCATCCCATCATACTACACTGTGCTCTGAAGGCAGATCGATGTATTAGTCTGACATGATCTGTGATCGGTAGATGGGAGCAATGACTATAACCAGTTGTGCTTTGGCGTGGAAAAAAAATAGAGCTCATTAATGCTGTCTGCAGGAGCTGTCCCTCAAAATCAAACCTTTTGCACCGTCAGCTCCACATGGAGAGCCTGACTACAGCTAAATCTGGTTGTAATGATTTTAAAATGAGTTTATCCACTCGCCCTCTGAAATTTCTTAAACAGATACAACTGTTGTAGTAGCTTATCCCAGGATGCAGTGGGTAGAAGGCAGAGAAAATACAAAGATGTGGAGTGTAGGTTCTAACCACTGGCATGGACATTGCCAAACAAATGAGTACATAGTTATTACGTTGTAATAATTTCTTTCCTAAAAATCTATATGGACATTGAAAAATCTATTACAGTCCACAACTAAGTCAGATTGGTTAACACTGTGACATCCCCTAGTGAACCTGGGCTTAGAGCCTTCCACCATTTAATATGTTGGTCCACAGCGATGGACGACACTAGCTGATGCACCTACATAAATACTGTGCATGTGAAAGGGTTCCTGCTCACTTCAAACCTCACTGGAGTTTCTCAAAGGGAAATAAATTCCATCTCTTTGCCTTCATCATAAGCTTGATGAAAGCTAAAGTATTTGTAGACCTGCACTGCTTCTACAACGGGCAGAAAGTGCTGCATCAGGATCTACTTTGAGTCAGTGTGCGACAGATGAAGCTGAAAGAGCTTTTTAGGGATGTTGGCTCCCACATACTCCACTTTCAATCTATTTGAAATAATCACTTAAAGTAAATTCAGCAAAACAAATGTTTTGTGACATGTACAAGTAAGTTTAATGGAAACATTTGCACAACGTCTGTTTTTGTACACTTGATTTAAGCTCTAAAGGACATTTTGATGATCAAATGTGGTGGTAATGAGGTAATCAGCCAAGATAGTAAAACTGATTGAGAAGAATTAGGAAGATTATCTGGCAGGGAGCACTCTGCAACATAGTAAGCTAAGCTTATTCCATGTACTAGTGCTATTAAACATTAAAGGCTGCCTTAGGAGATATATTGCAACTTCACAGATCTTTTATCCCTTACTAGTCCAATAACAACATGCGTTACCTGTGTAGGGAAATTTGTAGTAAACTGAATTTTTCAATGTGTTACCTAGTCCCATGTGAACTGCTGTATCTTTTTTTTACATATTAATGTATACATTATTATTTAATTCATCAACCTACTGGGAATAAAGTAACACACATGATTTAGCCTGATTGGATCTTTTCTCGGGACCGTGTTTGTGTGTGAGTGTGTGTGTAGGCTGGGCTTGATGGGCCCTCATGTTGCACTTGTTAAGGTGGGACAAGCTAGAAAGATTCTGATTGGTTACATAATTCCCAGCATAACTCTACCCAACATCAACCTGAGTAACTGTAATTAAGGTCTAATTAAGCAGAATAACTACCAGCTGTAAAAGCTGCAACAGGCATTGCAATGTGTCAAGAAAGAGGAAATAGCTAAATCCAATTATGATGGATAGGCTTTAGATTTTTTAGGAATTGTATATAGGTTCTATGGCAAAGACTTCTTTGGGTAAAATAATTAGTCTAAAAAGGTATTATAGCTCTCCTTCTAAAAGCTTTATTCTTAACCTTAATGCTTCTGCAGATAATGGTGTCTGCCTTTAGGGCAGTACAAATGAATAAATTAATGACACAGACACACATACATCTTCTATTTATAAACAAGTCAACACATTTCCATGTCAGAAGCCTAACTACCTGGAGCAGATTTCATTCTTGCTATATGGCCTGAATAATACATCTTTTTTTAACATTTCCACACTTGAGGTTGTTTGTCCACCTCAAAAATTACTCCACATTAAAAAAAAACATATACAGGTCTGGAAAAAAAATTAAGAGACCACCGCAAAATGATCAATTCTCTGGTTTTTCTATTTATAGGTATGTGTTTGAGTAAAATGAACTTTGGAAAATTTGGAGTGGTCTCTTAAGTTTTTCAGAGCTCGCTCTGTCTGTCTGTCTGTCTGTCTGTCTGTCTGTCTGTCTGTCTCTGTGTGTGTGTGTGTGTGTGTGTGTGTGTGTGTGTGTGTGTGTGTGTGTGTGTGTGTGTATGGTGTAATATAGAGGCATTTAGAGAAGAGATTTGCCTTTATGCCTTTATAGGCCAACAAGTCTTTCTGTGAGCCTGCAGGGCCATGGCACCTCAGTGATAATGGATGTAGGACTTATTTGTATTCTCCACACATACACGCAGAGGAGAACAATTTATAAACATCGTCTCACACACACACACTCTCACACACGTGGGCTTGTGACAACCCTACTGTGTGTGTGCTTATTTAGTCAAGAGGGAGAAATCACTGCATATGGAAAATAGATGCCCCTTTGGGTTCTACTTTGTGATGACGGGAGTAATACCAATGCGCCCCAACACACACTTCCCCTCTACATCTTACTATTGTGTCCATTTTTTGGGAAATGTTATCTTACCATGAGCCCAGCTGGACCGATCTCTCCTCTCTCTCCCTTCTCCCCAGCAGCGCCCTGTAAAACAAACAATGTCATTACATCTCAGCTGGCCCAGTGGTTGTACCAATAGCTACCAAAGGACTAGAAAACCAACATCAGTTATCTTAACAAGATGTTGGGCCACGGAGCAGCTTCAGCATGCTTTGGACAAGAGTGTCTGGAGCCTATTTGAGGTATTCGTCAATATTTGTCATTTTATAGTGGCAGGTGGTTGACAGCTCAACACTAGGTGCGTTTCTAATTGCGTGCATTTTGTGACCTTACTGGGGACAGGTGGGAGTGAAATGGCAAACAGCACACTTTGACTATATTTCCATCATAATTCAATGTAGCAGTGATGCTTGGGAATAACAGAAATGTTCGTTCTTGTGCCAGTTTCATTTCTAAAAATGTTTATCTTTTGACATTTTATCACCAACACATTCCAGCAAAACATTAGAGCCACAGTTGTTAGTTTTGAGAGGGAGAGTTAGCAAAATTATGCTGACGATATTTTAATGTTGAAATTATCAAGTAATTGTAGGAATGTTGGAATTTAATTGTAAGATGTGGCGTGCGCTCCTGACAATGTGACATTATACTGCCTTTCAGTATGCACACACAAAACACACACAAGCAAAGTCTTACCGGGGGCCCTTGAATAGAGAGACCACTGGGTCCCTGAGGACCAGGTGGTCCTGAGGGTCCAGCAGGGCCAATCTCTCCCACTGGCCCTTGAGGTCCCTGTGAAAACAACACAATGGATTTCAAAGTAAATTTTTTAACTCGATCTTTAAGCAACATGGACCAGTACTCAGAAATGGAAACGTATACAACTTCAGTGTCATGACAACTTAGTAAACTCCAAATGAAGATCATGCGATGTGATGAAAAACTCCAGAACAGTTACTAAATCATTTAGTGAGGATTCCACTTTTGATCGCCTCATCAGCTCATCAATCGTAAAGCCTGATGGCTTTATTCAACCCATGTTGATTGTGGTGAAGCCAAAGACAATGTTCCACATTGTGGACAATAAAGTTTCTAACCTAAATTAATACAATATATTCATGAAATGTATTTTAACCACTGTACAAATTCTTAATCCCTCTGCTCTCTGATATAGCACTGTGGAACCCAAGTAGCACTTTAAATTACATGCAAGTTAGATTTGCTTTCCAGAAAGCTAAAAATGTAAACATATTAGATATACATGACATTCCAAGGTCTTGCCTATGCGGTTTTAGATCATATTCTAACAGCTAAATTGTTTATTATATAACAGTGTTACCCTTATATCTGCTGAGGTCATGGATTTGTGCCCATTTCCTCAAAGCCTGCACCTTCCCAGCACATACATTGTCCATCAAGTTAAAACAAACTCTGGTCAACGTCATCACTACATGCTTGGGGGGGCTTTTGCATCCATAATGAGATCTACTACAGGAAATAGATTTAGAGACCAAATCCATCCACCTATAATCAGGTTGTGCTGGTGTGGCGGCCTATTTTATCCATGTGAACAGTCCAAAAAGTGGAATTGCTGCAAACCGCCACAGATTCGCAGCACTTGTAGCTTGTTGGCTCAGCAGCCGCGGAAGCCAAAGTAATCTTCACTCTGGCTGTATTTATTGTTTTACTGTTCAACCACACAGTCACTGGCTTCATGTCTTTCTTATCCATGCAAACAATCAAAATATGCTTTGAATCCGATATACACGAATAGAGAGGGATAAAAATAAACAGAGGACTGAAATGTGTTATGTTCTGTTTAACTAAATTATAAATATTATTAAATTATAGCACAGAACTAGGTAAAGATGATGAATCAATTTACAGATGACTGAAATTCTAATTACTTAAAGGCTTATTATAATAACTGCACAATTTATTTTTCCATTTATCAGTGCTTATACTGTAACAAGTAATGTACCCAAACTGATTAGTGAGAATGAATAAGGATGAATTCATGGAGGAGCTGGACTCGTACAACAGAGTAATCCAACTATTCATATAAACTTGGCTGCAGGTGCAGAGGAACAAATGCTGCTGAGCTAAGAAAGTGTGATCTGGTAGACATATATTAATATATAAGTGTACAGTATGTGTGTGCCAATAGGACAGAAAACATCACTCCAAAACTTACATAATTACACCCATCAAACACAACTCACATGGCCTGTATTGAAAAAGTATTGCATGAATTCGAACCTGTCTTTGCTGCATTGTTGGGAACGTCTAGCATGGCGTCCTAAGTTCTGGGTGGGCCACTTCATGTACCGCACTCGTTACACTGTCACTCAACAGCGTCATATGTCTGAGATAAACAATCTTATTTTCTTGATTGACAGCCGTTGCTTGTTTGAGCAGAAGTGGCAGCACCCCTGCTACTTCTGTCAAAGACGAAAGGTTTAAAACATATTTTCTTACGTCCAAGATTAAACTACAATTGTGGGAGCTGGGGATTGGTATAGAGAAATCTCCAACAGCTTCAGACCTTGAACTGACTGCCACAGCTGGATGGTTTTGTACAGTTTGGAACAGATTGCCATAACTAAACCACAGCAGATGCAGACTCTACAGTAAATCTTTCATTAATAGTCCAAGACAGATTTGTTGGAACCGTGTCTTTTAAAGACAGGATAGTCACAGTGGCAATAAGAGCCTGCCTTAACACTAAGGACAAGTTTGATATAGACCTTTCCAAAACAACCACTTCTTTCAGCCCAAGGGTGCTTCACATCCAGTCTGGAGGATGGCGTGGGCTGCTGCTGAGAAGGCTCTTTGTTTGAGAGTCGGGGTCATTACTTCATAACCCCTCACTTCTTTCCTTTCAACGTCTAATCAGGATGGGGGCTGTTCTGTCCCTGGAGGTAGAGGTGTGGACCAGAATGTTCAGATTACGAGTAAAATGTATTAAAAACGAGAGTGTCATCTAGGCTCACTGAGTAACGGGGTGAGGTGTGTCCACTTCCTGTTACAAACTGACCCCGCATCTGTTGCCTCATGTAGAGTTCAGCCTGGCTCAACTTTGAAATGTGAAATCTATTGGCCAGTTTGAAAGAGGGAGTGGAATTGAGCTCTCAGACAAAAAAAATCTTGATTTTTCATGGTTCAAGTTTCAATTTATTCATTAATAAAATAATGGAAATGATGCTAGACGCCACAGTTTACAACCATGCCCATGATATTTCCTGTGCTGATCGCTTTCTCGCCACAACAAGAGTTTGCCTGGTGAAGTCCAGTCCGACCAGCCCGTTACCGTTAACTTCTGGGGTGCTTCTTCTTCCCCAGCAGGGAACGAGTAAGTCGGCCACGTGAAGTATGCAAGATATACACAATTTGAGCCTTATTATGTGCTGAAGGTTTTGCAGAATAATAAATGGTCTCTGACAAAAGAAGTGCATTTTACTAACCGTCACTCCTGGCTCTCCTCGGTCTCCTCTGGCTCCCCTTATGCCTGGACCACCCTGAAACGCAGGCCAAACACACACTGTAAAGACAGCACGTAATCAATTGTGCTCCTAGAAAGAGAGTAATGGGTATGAAACACGCAGGGCAAAACTACGTATCCCTCAGAGACTTTTTCCAACATGGAAATCGGCGTTCATTTTTAAAAATCTAATAAAAGTGGAACTGTGCGGGTCTCTGGTATTAATGGATTATGAATTTGATGGAGGCCAACAGTGATCTGTGCTGTAAACCGCCCCTCTGAGCTCTGCACTTTATTACGCTGCATCTGTAAGTAACAGTATGAGTCTGGGGCTGTAAACCTCGGGCTGACCCCTCTCGCCCCAAGGTTTATCCAGGGACAAACAGCACACATCTGCTAGTCATTGGCCCATTTGGGAGACATCCTCTTCCTGTGTTTGCTTAAATAACCCTCCCCTGGGAACGAGGGGGAGACTTGGTAGTTCCTACATTATTTAGCCTGAAGGGACAGGAGGGATGGTTGGAAGAAGAGGCAGGAATATGACAGGAGACACACAGATGTGGTAAAAGCCAGAGCCTAATAGAGCCATCATAAGCTTGTTTATACCAGATTTATGTGGATACATTGTTTCTAAATTTATACCAACGAAAAGTCAAAACCCATTAAACTGAAGATTGTTGGTTTACATTACGCAGAATCAGTAACCTCTTAAATCACTTCTTAAAACACTTTATAGACTTGCTTTCATGTGATGTCTTTTTATTGTCTTTAGAGTTTTAATTCTTTTTATTTGTATTAGTAATCTTTTTCTTATTTTCATTCTGCTTTATTTTATTGATCTTTTACTGTTTTCTGTTTTATTGCTTTCTGTGTATCCTGTTTTTGCTTTCTGTCAAAGCACTTTGTAAAGGTACTATAAAAATGAAGTTATTATTATTTACCACTCAGGAGATATTAGCACCCACTAGATTGGTTTAAACAGCTTTCAGAGAGAATCTGCTGCACTGAATGATGTATGTCTCTTTAAACAGGACATGTATTTATTACTAACATGAATTTATTAACCAACTAAACATGATGTTTATGAGGCCTGTTTCCACTTTGCTACCACTGCATACTGTTTTCAAGTCTATCTTAATATAAAACTCACATGTCCATTTGTATGTTGAAATAGTTATTGTTGTGATGGTTCCTCCCGTCTTATACTGGCCACGAAGTGATCTGTTCCACTGTAAAAGGTAAGGGACCAACTCTGCAGTCAAAAATGTATTTTTAAGTTCAGCCGAATGTAATATGAGACTAGAGCAGGTTGAGTTAAACAAATATAGAGGTGTATCTTCTTCATGTACCTCCCAACATTACAGTCTTTTTAGTACAAAACTCCCTTTTGTTTGTTTTCTTGCTGTGGAGGAACACTTACAACGAAGGTTTGTTTCCAGATCACAAAGTGAACAATAAGCCTGCAGTCAACAGTCAGGACAGAGACACCCACTCGAACTCAGAATGCTGAAGCTTCAGCTGAACTTAAATGCATGCACAGAAGGAGGGCTGTGAATTTTATCCCCCATAAGCAGTGGAGTGGTGCTGGGAAAGGATCGCTTAATGGCCAGTATAGGGCAGAGGAAGAACTACAGCAACCAACTACATTATGGTATGTGAGAACTGAAGTAAGGTAGATTATAAGAGAGAACCGATCCTTTAAATTCTCCTTTTGGCATCAAAGAGACGAAATATAACTTTAGGTAAGGAATGGAAGTACAGTACCCTTGGTACAAATGCAATGATTGTTGCTGTTGTAAATTCATGTTAAAATGATTGATTATGTTTATCAATTCAGCAATTGATAAATTGTGGTTTTTGCAAAAAATGTGAACCCATGACTTGCTGCAGGTTGGGAAAACCTGCAGAGAAACTTAAATTAGCTTCCAACAGCAACAATACAAATAACTGTTTGGATTTTTCATGGCCCTTTAATGGTGATAGAAAAAACAACACTGCTATTATCATTTGACTGAGCAATTTAATGCCAATTGCAAATTTGCAACACTTGGTCTCAGACAGTATGGGCACAGTTCAATTTTAACAAACTGAGATGGCAGGCAGCACATGTCTTGTTTCCTTTAATGTCAGATTGATTGCTGACTGATGTTCGGTATTGAGCCGAGTCGGTGCCAAATCAGGCGGCACAGATTGCAATTCAGTTGAATTGCAATCAATACTATTATTATTATTATATTATTATTTCAAATATGACTCAAAGATTTACAGAACTGAAGAGGCCTGCTGCTATGCAACAGGAATAGACATGTGTCTGACAGTGAACACAAATACAGAAATTACACTCAGGATGAAAGACACAACCGTGCTTTGGATGATGAAAGCAAGTGTGGACCGGACTTCTGCTGTAGCCGTAATTCAGATTGCCAAAATACTATCTTGTCTGTGTAGATATGTTATAGACAAGATTACATATATTCTGTTTGACACCAATACTCTAATCAAAGAAGCCACCTTTAACAGAAGTATTTTGATCTCTAATAATCTCTATGATCAGATGGAAACTACTAAAGTTTCTTAATCCTTTTTAATAATTCTTTGCTCTCTAGCTCTTTTTCTGTGTGTTTAGACACAGCATCAGGCATCCCCATAGATCCAGGTATTTATTTAGCATTATTCACACTCCTTGGTTTATCAGCGTGAGCAAAGTCTCTGCAGCACAACAACAAATTCCGTACACATCCATTGTTTGCAGTGAAAGTCTCTGGTTTCATAGTCTGTTAGGATTTTGAAAAGTTTTCCTGTCTGTAGGAAGCTTGTCTTCCGCAGGGGATACAATACATTTATTGTGTTAACAACCATTATATTATGTTAACAAGGGGAATGGCACTGGCTTTTCTTCCTTCCTCAAAACCCCACTGGCTATAGTGTGCAGCTTTAGCACTATAGAGGCTATGATTTTGCCATTAAACCATTCATCTACGCCCATATGCTGCAGTTAAAATGTGATTTAAGAAGCCCATTCAATGCCGGCGAGAGAAACAGACACAGACAGAGAGACAGACGCAGGCAGCGGGAGGCATTAAGTGATAATAAAAAAACAGAGAAATAGAAGAAGAATCTGAGGCGTGTGGATGAAGTGGTGGTAAAAGAGAAAACAGAGAAAAGAAGAAACAGAAAGACAATGAAAGGTTGGACGCTATACAGTACTGCTGTTGATGTCTGGTTTTGGAGAGAGAGTGTCAGTGAAAGAGAGAAATGAGAGGAAGGTGATGGAAGTAAACACACAGCATAGAGAGTGGAGAGAAAATTAAGCACAACTATGGGTATTTTTGGATCAACTAGCAACTTATCTTGAAAATTGGGGGGATTGCAATCGGCTGTGATTAATGGAATCACCATAAAATCCCTTTCTCAAACTATACTCGTGCCCTCAACACCCAAGGGTGTAGACAAGGACAGAAAACTTAAGAAGGGAGGAAAAATGAGAGAAAACAAAAGAGATATAGAGATAGGGGAACAAAAAGAGAGAAAGGAATGGAAAATGCAGTGTGGGAAAGAGAGAGCGAAAAAGAGATAAAGAAGAGAGAATATAGACAAACGTCTCAGGCTGTAAATGAGCTCATTTACTTGCTCTCATCTCTCAGCCTCTATCAGGTTTTACCTGTTACTGCGTGAGAGGAATACAGATTCTCTCTCTCTAACATACTGCAACCACAATGAAACCGCCCAAAGATTTGTCTACATATCACAGGTCTCATTAAAAAACAACAACTTTAAGAAAAAACTATTGGATATAACTAGATATGTGTCTGGATAATCAATAAAGTCTGTATAGAGTGATGAATGCACTTGCACTTTTTGATATAACGTGTCTTTGTAGTGGTGGACATGTATAGATTGGCCACTATCATTAACATCTGGATCTTTCAACTTAAAAACAAAATTTTTACACAATCATATTTTGGAATTTTAGATTGTATTTATGTGTGTGAATAAATTGTTTCTACTATAAGCTTCCATATGCTCACCTCAATTTGCACCTCGAGGGAAGAATTTAAGAATGAAGTTGTGCTGGATGGCTCAAAAGGAAATTAACTTTTTTTAGATGATGGGGGAAAAACAAATGAAGAGAGAAGGAGGGAGACATTTGTAAAAGGGTTCCACACAGGTCAAAGGAAAGACAGAGAGGGATAAAAGGCAAAAACCGAATGAAAAAGGTGCTCTGGATTGAGCACAAGAGTCTGAAAAAGTAATTAAATTAAAGAATAAATGACGGAATAAAAGAATAGGTGAGCTCTTACGGGGGGTCCGGAAGGTCCTGGAGGTCCTTTGCTGTCCTGGGAGCAGGTACAGGCATGAGGCATGGGAGGGCACTGCTCCTCAACTCTCTGAAAACACACACAACACACACACAGAGTGTACGGCGCACTTGGTGTGTATTCAGGGAAGGCATCATTGAAAACTTCACCTACTGTAGATACACCTGGAGCTTGCCAACAAACAAGGTAATGATGGTGAAACTCGCCAACTTGTCTCTAGATCCGGTCTTCCACTCCCAGCTGTGTGAGCTGCTTGAGGTTTTAAACTTGTGGTACTAAACAATGAGTGTTTGCTTGGTCCCCTTGACTACTGATATTTTATCAAAAGATCATCTCATCTTTCAGAAAGCTACACTCTCTTGAATATTCGTTAAAGTTTATGGGATTGTATTAAAGTGTTTTTTCTTTTAAATATGCTGTGCCCCTCATGTAAGTGGAGTGGACAAAATATAGGAAACACCTTCCAGTATAGTATATAGTCCAATATCACCACTAACTACAGCTTAATAATTACCACAAAGTTGAATCACAACCTTTCTGAATGTTACTGTATTGCAGTGGTGTACCTAATTAACTGGTAATCCGTTTGTTGTGTGGGCATGACAACATTGGTCATTCTCGAGGTGCTCATTAGGTGCATTTCTGTCACAAATGAAATTACCCTTCTGACCACAGGCACTATTAGCGGTGGCATTTCTTTGCCACCGTTAATAGCCATTCGTACAGATTCCAAGTAATTTGGCTTTAATTCTGTTTTTTATCAATCTGATTTCATCATAACTCAATTTGATCATAACCACAATTATCACTCTAATTATCTAAGGCTGTAATATTCAGAGCCACAATATTCACACACACTACTGCACACTCCGAGTGTGCAGTAGTGTGTGTGTGTGTGTGTGTCAGAGAGTATATGCATGTGTTAGCTTCTTACCAACGCTGGCAGCTCGCAACACATATCTCTGCTGGCCCAGGATGTGCTGCAGATGATGTCAAACATCTGGAGCTGGAACTGTAAACACACACACACACACACACACGCATGAGTATACGCACACACGAACCAATTCCATTAGTACCACAATTACAATATTATCAGTTAAAACATGTCAAAATGCAGAAATAAAGCAGATGCAACATTAGAAATGGAATATTAACCATGGTATTTTGTAACGATGTGGTTTTGTGGTGTTTCTGTGTAGATAAGAAACAGCAACAGAGACAGTTTGGCTGCTGACAAGCTTCTAACTACTGGCTGAAAAGTGCTGGGAGATAGATACATGAAGTCTGGCTGGCAACTTCGACAAATGACGTGAATGTTCTGGAGGCTCCACTAGTCTTAAACTATACAGCAGGCAATAAATTAGGTCATGGGCTTGTGTCGGATTAATTTCTAAAGTGACATTAACTGTTAATTTTATTAGAAAAGCAGTTTCTACACTTCTACCCATCCAGAAACCAGACCTTTCACTACCTTAACCTTCAACATGGATCTGTATCAAACGTAAGACACGTATATAGACAACTTAAACTATGGAAAACTCTCACTTTAAATGACTGTGGAACTTTTTATCTAGGAAGTTAAACACATACAGACACAAACACATGACTGCAGACTTGGATGAGATCCTATCAACTAGTGGAAAACCCGGTGATAACTGTTTGTTATTCTCTCTGCCACTGTTTCAGTTACACAATGTAATCTTCATTAATTTGTGTAAAGAGAAGTCTTGGTTTGGTTTGGTTTGGTTTAAATGGGTTTAATCTTTACTTAATATGTTTACATAGTGCCCTATGTATTATTTCAAGTACCGATAGGGCCCCAGATGGTTAATTCCCAAGTATAAAATAAGTCAGTGTACTTTGTCACCTCATCGCTGTCAAATGTCATGTTTAAAATACCATTAATAGTCCAATTTAGCAGGAAAATGTATGACAATAAATGAAAATTTAAGTCAAACATTTTTAATTTCCGCCCTGCGGCCTGTTTGAAACGGTCTTATCCCAGTAATTATAGTCCTGTTATTAAAGCACCACAGGGGGTCTTAGACTTGAATGAGCTGGGCCGTTTCAGTCAAACTGGAACTAACGTTGAGACCCAAAAGACACAGACTCACTGTGAACTGTTTGGGTGTTTTGACCCAGATTCACAGAAATTCTGAGCCGGCTGATTGAAACTTTGACAAGAATGGCACGATTGTCATAGGATTTAATTTAGTCATGCTGATGTAGTGTCACTTTTGTAATCCTCTAAATGAACTCATCACCTGAAAATCCACAGGCTCAGCTGTCATTATGAATGAGCACAACATGTTCAAATCTCTAGATAATAAGAAATGTGGCTTGTGGTGGAGACTCAATCAAAGTAGTTCTTCAGCTAAAGCTTTTGCTTCTGGTCAGCTGAAAGGACGGACAGTAAAACAGAAAACACGGACTAATTTGTATTCTTGACGTTAGAAGCAATGTAAAGCTACCATCATGGTTTCATTTTCTGACAGACTGGTTTCTGCAAAGACCTTTCCAAACATGACAGACAACATGCTTTTGAATCAGCAACCATCCAATCATTTACTGGCCAGTAGAGGACAATCTGGTAGTAAGTGGGAAAATGTCACATTTGTCTTTATTTTCCTGCGCAGTATTTTCCTGGGAGCAGCTAAGAAGTATAAATTTAATCACAGCATCACTCAGTATTCCCAGAAGCCCAGGATATCGCACCTTCTCCCTCGCCCGTGTGTGCCAAATGGTTTTTTGAGTGCTTGCGTTACTTGATGTGTAGCACACAAAAGCTAACAAAGTATATGTAAAGCACTCTGTATGTTTCCACTTGCAATAAATTAAAGGAACTCCCACTGAGTGACTCACTAAAATGGTTTTGGATATTAATGGTTGCCACTTTATAGGCCATAATGGTTCACGCAAACACATTGCTGATTGATTATTGCAATCAATGCACAAGAGACAATTATACCAGCCAGATGATTGTCACTTGATTAAAGCAGAAGTGGGAGTGGGATGCAATATTAAAAACAAGCATTTATTTTTTCATGAATATTTTAAACTGATTTTGAAATAAATTCTGGCACGTTAGTCTAACTTGAAGATTTTGTCAATTTCTTGATTTTGCCAAGCCAATATTATAGTGCCCTGAGAAGCTTATTATACTTACTGTCTGCAGGACACCTATCACATTTCTAAGACCAGCGGAAATCCTGAACATACGTATGCACCGTCCATTCACTGAGCACTTAAAGATGCAGACAAGGACTCATACTGACTGGAGCAGATAGGTCCCGTCTGCCTCTAGACTGAACCATCCTTCCGAGGATCTCCACTCCATCGGTGGTAATGTTACCAGCAGCACTGATGGATTTCTCCCCAGCCACAGAACAGTCTAACACCACCTTTACAGATGTCTTGCTGATGGTTACATGGAGCTGTATGGGAGACAGAGGATAGGATGCATAAGAAAGACTTCGGAGTATTTCCAAAAATACAGCTACATCAGGTAAGATGTGAAAATGTCATTGACCCAAATATCTTGAGATTGTGATAAAGCAGGTTACAGAGATAGAGATGGACTATCCACATCATTTTAGCAAGTCTGTATTACCCGTCACTATACAGCCAGACATAAACACATACAACTGCATACACAATAAAGCACAGGTGTAATATCATTTTAAGTTCAGCATTTTCACAGGTCTTGCATCTCTGATCAGCCAGAATACAAAACGTTAGACTACCTCTTGCGTGTACATGCACCAGCAACAATAGGCCACCT
Organism: Gadopsis marmoratus; assembly: GCA_036023855.1. NCBI lineage: Eukaryota > Metazoa > Chordata > Actinopteri > Centrarchiformes > Percichthyidae > Gadopsis > Gadopsis marmoratus. Next base: position 1,408 of record JAVQJF010039149.1, on the reverse strand, counting down.
CTTTAATGACTAATCACAGTGACAATGCGTTGCTTTGCTTTTGTGGGGGGTTTTTATGAACGCAGACTAAAAGCTTCTAAGCATACAAATTGGCCCGTCCAGTCAGAGTGCCTATGAGCTCAAACTGCCTCCTTAGAGGAAACCAGTGCCCATGCAATGAACTGTGAAATTCAACTGGTTGCATGGTTAATGAGCAAAGAAGGCTGCATCCTGCTGAAGGATGGTAATAAACCAGACTATTAACACCTGCATGTTTCACCGTTATGGGAGGTTTCCTATCACACCCTCAATAAAAATACATATACAGTGTAAGGCGGAACATGAATGCATGTGTGCAGCACATACAGTACACCTCAACAAACACACACAAACATGGTAGCAAGGTGCAGCTAATGTGGAGTTAGACAAAGTTCATATTCGAGTGTCAGAGCCCATTTCTTGGCTGACATCTGGATGGCTGCTTTATAATGACTTTCTGTTCTCATCCTCCATTCTGCACACTTCACTGGGCATGGCGTGCATGTGTGTGTGTGTGTGTGTGTGTGTGTGTCTGTGAGAGAGAGAGAGGGAGAGAGAGAATCTTCGAAAGGTGGAGACATTTTGGCGTTATTTTGTGGCATTTAGTGGTTTCAGTTAGGGTTTACATTAGTGGTTAGGGAATGAAGTCAGGGCATTGAAATGTCAAAAGTATATAAATGCATATGTTTCTGTTTCTGTGTGTGTTAAATCCAATCCAATTCAGTTTTATTTATATAGCATCATATCATAAGGTTATCACAGGGCACTTTTTCATATAGAGCAGGTCTAGACCGACTCTTTATTTACAGAGCCCTAACAATTCCCACCATGAGCAGCACTAAGTGACAGTAGCAAAGAAAAACTCCCTTTTAAAAACAGGCAGAAACCTCGAGTAGAACCAGAACCAAACTCTGGGTGGAAGGTGAGAGTGTTAGTGAGAGCAGGAAAAAAGACAATACACAGCAGCAGAGTACAGTTCCACATAGAGATGTAAAGCAATAGTGGTAGTAATTGTATTGATCTTAACATTAACAAAAATAACACTAGTAGTGATATAATAATACTAATACTATTAATAAGAGCAATAACAGCAGCAGCTGTTGAGCAGGAACATGGGGGCAGCAGGTGGCCGCAACCACAGATCCACACTCTGCAGCTCCGAAGGCAGAAATACCTGCAGAAAGCAACAGAATGAGAGAGAGAGAGGAGAGAAAGCACACAACTGCAAGAAAGGGAAGCAGTCGAGTTTGTTACAAGCATTAATGGGTACAGATGGAGAGGAGGGGAGAGGAGCTCAGTGCATCATGGGAAGTCTCCCGGCAGTCTAGGCCTAGCAACATAACGGGGGGGGGGGGGGGGGGGGGGGTCAGGACAAAGCAGAGTAAACCCA
>JAVQJF010039133.1:0-95150 GCA_036023855.1 Gadopsis marmoratus | reverse complement strand
GTGAGCGGGTTGTGATCCGTGAATATATGAATGGGATTTGGGCTACATCCTAAATAAGCTTCGAAATGTTGTAAGGCTAACAGCATGGATAGGGTTTCTTTCTCTATCGTAGAGTACCTTTGCTGATCACCTCCCTATGATTTCTGGGTAGTACAGGAGAATCACACTTACGGGATTGGAAAGATCATTGCTGGTGAAAACCATCCAGCCAGCATTTAAATGCAAGAGAGTGTTGTTTCTAAATGAGCCTAAAACTCTAATTTTCCTCTTGTATGTACAATAGAGCCAATAACTAATCGGCATGCTCTTTATCAACCCAATTAGCTGCACCTGTAGCATGCCTCCTGTTGCTTCAGGTAATGGCGCGACCGCCACGAGCAGCATCATGACAATTCAGATTCCAAAACACTGATTAACAAGCTGAAGGCTAATGTATAGTAAGCTAACCTCCCAGATGGAGGTTGATGGAGATTGGATGGATGGAGATTGAAATAATTCAAGTTTAACTATTCTTAGGCCAAAACAGATAAAGTTATTGGCAATGTAGAGTATCTCCTGGAAATAAATAAAAATTAAAAAAAATTAAATATATATATATAAAAACCTGGTCTAACCTACAAGGCATAACCTAGAAAACCTGCGTCCTTGCCGTTAAAGGCTAAATCCTTAGCAAAACAGGCACATCTCTACAAAAGTATTGTACCAGTAGTGTCATAACCCCCAATTCCAATTAAATAACATTAAACAATCATTTCAAATGATTAAAGCCTCTTTGACTTTCCAACATCATGATTAGCACTGTCCATGAAGATGAATGTGTGCTGGAAACAAAGCCAGCGAGCGGTTCTGAAAGCTTTAACAAGATGGTTATGAACAGCTGAATGGATTTGCGTGCGGCAACACTCATGTTATTGAACCTAGCATTCGGTTATGCCGTTTGTTTTTTCTCAACATCTGGCTTCAAGGGGTTTATATACCCATTTTATGAGAGTGAAGACAACTGAACCTGAACAATTACTGAGGTATATGTGCGAGTGTGGGGAAGGTATTAAGCAGCAATATAAACAACAGACTGATCAGCATCCTTAATGAGCACATCTTGGGTAGAAATCTGCCCACAATGTCGCTTAATTGACCACGTCTACACCCTACACGCCCTCCTTAACAAACAAGAGCATCAAGAAAAAAAGAAGAATTAAATGTTTTTTTGGCATGTTGCACTGTAAATAATTGTGGTCTGAACACAGTCAAGCAGTCTTCACTGAGAGAAACAGGTGTCATCATCTCCCACGATGCCCAGCGTTAGTTATAAATCAGTTAGCAGTGCAGCTAGACTGATCTGAAACCCCCTTTCTTTACGAAGCCTCTGTTTCTTGAAGTAAATTGCCCGTTCCATGCAGATAACCAAGTGTTGCTGTCCTGCATGCGGCAAAGAGAGGAGAGCTGAGTGAATCTGCTGGGGCTGGGTGGCTAAAATGAGCCCCTAGTAGTAAATCCATCAAACACAGCGATAAGGATGAACTAAAACGATGATGTGAGACTTGAGTTCACTTCAGGCACTGGCCTTAACACTCAGCTTGGTGTAACAACTAAGGCATCAGGGGGGTTGCATACAGCATGGCAGTAAATACATGAAGTATAAAGGCTCGTAGCTCCTGACGAAGGTTTAGTATGTGTTCGGTGCTGATACATCTTCCCCACGGCAGCGTTTTCTATTATACACAGCCTTCCAAACCCATGACTCTTTCTTTGTGTGAGTGTGTGTGTGTGTGTACAGTATAGTATATTGATATAGTGCGGCTGAGAGTGCATATGCCTACAGTAAGCAGGGTTTTTACATAGACACATCATTTAAAGGGTGTACAGTCGCAAAGGGTGTGTGTTTGTGTGTGATATGTCCTGCAGTGTGTGTGTGTGTGTGTGTGTGTGTGTGTGTGTGTGTGTGTGTGTGTGTGTAGGTCGTTCAAGTTTTAAGCAGATTGCCAGCGAATTTATCTACTGCTCTGTCACCTTGCTGGCTTGACCCAGAATTTACACCTTCATGGCCTTGGGCTGTCTGTGTGTGTGTGTGTGTTTTTCTCCATCTTCACAAGATAAAATGCTGCACTTCTTTTGAGGTTAGGTTAGGGGACTGCTTATGTTACAATGAGGGTTCAGTAAAGAAAAGGGATGGTTACAGTTAAGGTTATAGGCTGGGGAACGTTAGAGAACGTCCCCAAATGGGTAGCAAATCATTACAAATGTTCCAAAGAAAGTGTGTGTGTGTGTGTGTGTGTGTGTGTGTCAAGGGGGGTCTCTGGAAAAAGATGCAGGATTTGAGCAATGGGGTGACAAGTGAGAGAGAAAGGAGGAAAAAACATTGTTAAAACTGAGTCAGATAAAAAAATTCAGCTTTATAGCTTTTTTTTTAATAAATTATTTGCAGAAAGAGAGTGCAGGGAGGTACGGAGAGAGACAAACAAAGCAAGATGGAGGTGATAATAAGATAGAATACATGCTTCCATGGATATGTTGCAATGCCTTACAGGACAATCCTGCCTGTCTTGCAGAAATAAATATCTTAACATCAAGCAGGTGGAATTTTACTGTGAAGCTAACTTTCTAACCCTTTCTGAGCTAACTTTCTAACAGCTACAGTGAACTGACAGTGGGGTTAGGTGTTTTCTGACCACATATAGACAATCCAAGGAAGATCCTAAAAGATCCTTCTGGTTTGTGGATGTTCGGTGTCAAACTATCTGCTTCTGTGACTGTTAGCGAGATGTACAAGCAGAAGAAAAATTGAACAAATAGATCAAATTGGAGTTGGAAATATGAATATAAATTATACAAAATTATTATTATTGCATATATTATTATGAAGTCAGGGAGTCCTACACCAAATGAACACACCACTGCACAACAAGTTGTAGTTACATGGTCACAATGTAGCCTGCAACAAAAGTCAATAGATGGAAAAAATTTAAATTTGCAGCTAAAGATTCAGAAGACAAAACAGTGATTTCATCCTTCTTAAACTAAAGACAGGAGGTAGCGCTTAAATAAATTGGACAATGCACCAAATACAAAACAAAAATATGTATATTTATAATGCACTTTTCATTCAAATAAAAATCTCAGAGCTGCAATTTAAAAGCATAGTAAAAAGCACAGCAGGGCAACACAAGACGCAAAGTAATTTAGTTTGATTATATATTAAATTAAAATATAAAAGTAATAAAATGATCATTAGTATGTGCTTGAGCCCATAACAGAACAGAGAAAGGTCAAAATGTCATCAGATCCGAGTTGTAGCATGATCTGTTCTCTCAGGTAGGCTGTGTGTATTTCTGTTGATACACTGATCAGAGTCAGAGAAGAATTTAAACCTCTGGACATAAACAATGGTGTCCCCGCTCTCCCATTAGGACGCGGGCATTGTTCGGAATATACTGGAACTTCTACAGACTCCTGGCATGAATAACCCTAACCCAAAGGAGAGAGAAGAGCGCCAGCCTTGGATCCGGATTCTCATGCGTTTCCTCCAAATGCTAAGTGAAAGATACTATGTAAACCCAACATTCATATCACGTTTTTAAAGATACTAAACTTCTTTTTCCTTTTTTTTTTTTAACGTGTACTGCCCTTACCAACTGCTGCTACGTTGTTTTTCCATTCCTTCTCCATTTTCCACAATCCACACTTCACCCTTCCATTTTGGATCAGTATTACTCAACATTTCAATATTGAACGATTATAACAATTTAAAGCTCAATTTCAGAATACTCACAAAAACCCAAACAGTCAGAGATGTCCTGAGGACCTCTGACACACACAATGAGCAGCAGGAAAGAGGAGGGAAGTGGTCTGGGAAATATAAAGGGGAGAGCAAGGGGGAAAGGAGGAAAGGCTAAATCAAAGGGAAACAATACGGAATGAAGAGCTAAGAGTGAAATGAGACAGATGAAGACGAAAGGTTAAATAAATAAAATCTGTAGAAACGTTGATGCTGCCATTGTCTTTTCACTCTCTACATTTTATTCGGTGGGTGCACGTTCTTGTGTGTACAGTATACGTCTGTGTGATAAAAGGCAAATAGTTGTCTTGCAGTTGTCTTGCATTTGTCAGCCATACTTCCCGACATCTTTCAGGACGCTGAGAATTTCAAGCGTTGCCTTCAATATTTCATAAGCTCATTTACATTAGTTCAGAAACACGTTCACCTCAGCGTGCGCATTTCGATGCGCTGCTGTGTCATTTGAAAATTGATTCAATTTACTCCCTGATTCAAATGAGAAAGAAATTACAAAACAGCATCATAAAACATAAAAAGTGTTGAGTGAAATGGGATTTTTTTTTCAGTAATTTCAGCCATGATTTACCCCCAAAGTTCCAACATTGACTTCCACAGTGAAACTGGAGCCAACATTTGCAGCCCCCATTTGGCTCTGCTGTTATTTAAGTGTAGGATGTGTGAAATGAGATTATCTGCTTGCTGACAACACAGTGCACTAAGACACTAAGAGTCAAATTTGGCATGAAACTAAATGTTTTAATAAACTGGAGTAAGTAAGAACGCTAAAGAACGTTATACATGTTCAATTAAAATAAAAAACAACTTCTATTTCCTCTTCTCACAGAGAGAAAAAAGTAGAATACAACACGTGTTATATGGCACTACAGTTACACATTACATGAGTATGTATTTTCTCATACGTCTATGCATGGAGAAACCAACACATCTAACCAAATAACTGTCGATATTGACTAATCTGACAACTATTTTACATTACAGTATTAAATTAAAGTAACGGTGTAAAAAATTGTAGCTCATCACTATTCCCTAAAGCTCTCTTCAAGTTGCTTGGCCAAAACCCAACAACAGTCAATGTACTATAACATAAGAAAGAAAAACAGAAAGTCTTTTGTGCCTGAAAAAATTTATTTTATATTATAATTAATCAACTGTCAAATCATTTGCAAATTAATTTTCAGGATTGACTAATAGTTTCAGCTCCAAAATGAATGAAAAATTAAACAGCTTCAACTAAGTAATTAAAGTAAAAGATTAGTAAAAATAACCACACTACACATTTTTAAGTTTAAAAAAATGAAAGGAATTATATATCAAAATTGAAAGTAAAATCTAATGGAAAATGCCCCAGCACATCACTCCAGTCAGTGAGTGGGTAAAAATCTGTGACCTCATCCTTTAACAATAACCAACACCTGCACAACACACAAGAATAACCAACTAATCAAAATCAATTTCTAAAATAGCATTTCAGGCTTTGTTCCCCATAAAATACCCTTTCCCCATCTAATTTCATTCCATTCCAACGCTATTTACTCCACAGTGTGAATTTCAATCAGCCTGTAAAGATGATTAACTGTTGCTCAGCACTCACAAAGATGAGTAACGTGAGGGTCGTGGGTTTGCCTGCAGCGATTGGCTCAAGGCCAGCGGCTCCTGGCATCAATACCGGAGCTAGCGGGAGTGTTGATGATGAGGTTTTCTGTGGGAGCATCAACAGGTGGCAGGACGCCCGTTCGGTAGCAGCTCTGTGCAGTCGAGCAGAGCGACTTCAAAGTCCGACTGCTGCCTGTCTGTCTGTCAAACCCAGAGGACCTAGGGGTCTAAGCTCAGCGTCCAAATTAAGTCGTTCTCCTGTGGCCCGTGACACACACAGAGCGAGTGCACTTTGACAGAAGAAACTAGTGGCAATGAGTCACTGCATGTGTGTGTGTGTAGGTGTGTGTGTGTGTAGGTGTGTGTGCATGCACTTTGTATTTCTACATCAAAGAGATATACAGGGAACGAATGACAGCTCGATTCACACAAGGAAACAGTGAGTCTATAAAATAAAAGTTAGATAGTTTGACAGTTGTCTAATGCTTTTCACAATTGGGATCATTCATCCGTGTGTGTGGGTGCATGTTTGCAATTTCTGTGTAACATGGGCTGCAGACAATTCATCTACATTAGCAAGAGATTAACCTGCTCACCTAACACATCCATCACTCGCACACAGACACACAGACACACGCAAGTACGCTGCCTTAGGCAAGGGCAGCGGAAACACACACCCACATGCAAAAGCAAATATGCAAAACACAGTGGTGCAGTGCAGCCGCAATCATGTGCACACTTATAAAATCAGAAAAAATAAAAATAAAAACATGGTACATTTATAGACCTTGACTTCCTGTAGGGTTTAAGGCGCTGACAGTGTTAAAACAACATCTCCACTTGGAGTCTGGCTGAGGGAATTTGTTGCATTTTATTCCCCGCCTCCCTTTCTACTCATTTCCTGTCAGCTTTCTACTGTCTAATAAAAGGTATAAATTTGCTTTAAAACCTTGCTTAAAATGATACAAGATATTAAAATTGTGCCCAATCTACTGTTAAACCAAAAAAATAAAAAATAAAAAATCTTCATTATGCAGAACACAAGGCTAAAATATTAACTACAACCAGAATGATTTATTTCTTTGCTCTCAGTCTTTGGATTTGTTTTGAAGTGATAAAACCACTGTAGCTTTCATAAGCAGCATGCTGATTCGAACTGAAGCACAAGCCAAACACTGCCGGCTGCAAATCATGTGCTCCTATAATGTCACCATACGTATAACATTTTACAGCTGCATTAAATGTGCAGCATGAGGAAACCCTTGGAGGAAACAGCTGTTTGCTCAGGATAGCTGCACTAATGCAAAGCTACCATTGGACTAGGTTTAGGTTTTAGAGTTTAAAAGAACTTTTCCAACTTTAGAGAACACTTTCTTTTGTTTGTCACATAGCAAAGCAATGATCAGTGACCCGCTACAGCCTCAATTATTTTCTTAATTAAAAAGAAGACGCATATTTTTGTAGATCCGCTCTGATTTTGTTGTCATTGAACAAGACTAAACAGAAACTTGTGACACACATTTTTCAGAAATTACCCAAACAAATCTTTGCAATCTCTGCAACAACAGGAGAATAAATATCACATTTAATAAAACTGACTCAGAGATTAGATACCCTTGAAACAGTCCTGAAAATAAAATAGTGAATATTGTCGTGACATTGTAAGAATAGTGTATGTGAGAAAGAAAGAGGAAACTGTGATTATAGAAGAAGAAGGTATGTCGGCCTTACTTACTGTCACGTTTCATGTGTTTGTTATTCCTAGGTCTTGTATTTCCTGCTTTTGGTCTCTTGTGTCTGCGTTGTGTCCTGTCTCTGCCACCTCATGTCTCCCTGATCGTTAAGTGTCTTCACCCATGACCCATCATGACACTTGCTTAAGATTTGACTTTGGAAATTAATATTTATTTATTATATAATATTTAAAATCAACCAAACACTGAATGGAAATCAGCACTGAGAACACAGCAGTGATTGTTGGGATGTTGGTGTGAAAACTCTGTTTCAACAGCACATTAATGTACTCTGACTTCTGGAAAATGTAAAATACCAAGCCTCATGACACAAAAATGTTCACCTGAATGAAAGACAAAAACAATCCGACTTACAGTTTATTTAATAGCACATAAGGACAGAGTTGGATTGATGCTAATGATGTCCACATACACACACACCTTCTGCACCCTGTCGTCTCCTCAAACACACATATAGAAACAGAAATTCCTTCTGTTTCTCTCTCTTTGTGAAAGCCATAACTCCTCCTCCCATTTCATGTAGAAAGCAGAAACAGAAATTCAATTTAGTAGCCTGATTGGCTGACTTGCCTTTGGGAGAAAGGCAGACAGGGAAAAGAAAGCGAGAATGCAAGAGAGAGAGAGAGTTAGCAAAGCACGAAAGAAAAGAAAAAACTGGGGAAATGTAAGAAGGGGGGGAGAGGAGATGAGGGATGGAGGGATGAAGGAAAGGAGAGAGGGAGAGAGAGAGAGGAAATGATGCAGAGGAGTGATGGGCTGAGGGAACAAGGGATGGAGGGACTAAGGGAGTACACAGAGAGTGAAGGAAGAAGGAGGGAAAGACAGAGAGGCATTGTGCTGTGTGGCAGCCCCCAGTCGCTGTTTGCTTTGGTTGCCACAACAACCGCTAGAGAGCGGGCTGATAAGTTAACCAGATGGTTAGAGATGGGAAGAAAACGTGTGTGTGTGTGTCCATGCAGAGCTCCTTCAGTATCATCCAGGCCCTTGTTGAATCTCTGTTGATGATGGGTGCAGGGTGTGACGGCTGTTTGAACTTCTAATTAGTGTTTTAATTCCTTTTTATTGTTCCAGCAAAGCCGGAGAACAGGTGAGGAACTCTGGGACACAAGTCCTCTTTTTTAACTCATCTTTTTTAATTCATCTCTTAATTTTTTCCTTCTGTTTTTCTTCCTCCACATCACTTTTTTAAAAATTACCTTCCCCATTGCTTATTTATGTGAGACATGTGGCCAGTGCCAAGGTATGTGTGTGTGTGTGTGTGTGTGTGTCCCAGAGAGTGCAGGTCGTTGTCAAGGCCAACTAGAAAGAGAATTTTATCCGTTTAATTTAAAAGTGAGACAAAGTGTGTGAGAATGTGTGCGTGTGTGTCTTTGTGAAGAAGAGCCAAGGGAGATGAAAGGAGAAACTTTTTTTTTTCCTTTTATGACGATTAATTTTTACAACCTGAAGGCCTGAAGCAGAGGGAGAGGGAAGAGCGGAGAGAGTCAGAGTGAAGGGGAGGGATGAAGGAAGTAAGGAGCAAAGGAGGGAGAAAGGGAAAGGTACATTAAAGGGTTCATGTTTATTTATTAACAGTTATGAATTTGAATGGAGGTAATCAATAATGCCTTTTGGGCTTTTTTGCTTCTTTCTTTTTCCATTTGTGTGATTTTGACCTGTGCAAATAAATAAAACTAATCAGCATTACTAATAGATTAAAAATAACAAAGATTCTTTTGTATGTTTTTTATGGTAGTTTACTGTACATGCACATGCTTCATTACAAACATATAATGCACACAGACACACATGGTGGTTTGGCAGTATAAATATGTATTATGAGTTCAAAAGATGAATAATTACAGAAAAATAAATAGAAAAACAGGTCACCAGTACTGCAATGCATCTGGTGTATGTATACAGTATGTGTGTCCATGTTTCTAATTCTGTCTGTCTCCAGTCTTTGAGGTGTGCCACCATGATGCTGCCCTGATGCCAGTCTGGCTGGCAGTGCTATGGACACGCACACACAGAGACAATTAATTTAACAGTAGTTGCTTTTACACTAGTGAGCAAATACAGTGATCACAAGCACAAAAACACACATGCAAGGACACACGCGCTATAGCTACGTAGGCATAGGCATACACGCTGAGGTGTGCTGGTCTTTTGCCAGCAGACATCCAGTGAAAGACAACTTTGCAAGAAGAAAAGTATACGGGGGGAGGGAGAGAGGAGCTAGACAAAGTAGGACAGGAAAAGGGGGGAAGTAGAAGTGAAGTTGATCAAAGATGGACATTATAAGCCTTTTGGAAGGGAGGGAGAAAGATAGATAAATTGGGAATCTGTTTTTTAGAAAGCACGAAAGAAAGAAGGAGAGCGGTCGGAAGATGAAGGCTGAGAAGTGGGAGAGAGAGTCGGGCAAACAGAAAGATGGCAGATATAGATAATAAAAGAGGGAAAAATAAAATGAGCAAAGAAATAAAGAGGGGGGGGGAGCTGCAGAGAAACAGAGAGTGTGTGTTGACAGTATGGCAGCAGTAGCAGTAACATTCCTGGCTGAACAGATCAGCTGGCCTGAGGAGAAAGACAAACACAGGAGAGGAAACCACGTCTAGACTACTGCTAGACACACACACACACACACACACACACACTAGAGAAACGCACACGCGCGATATTGTGCGCACACACACACTGAACAGGGACACAGAAAATACACACATTCACAGACACGCATCAACCTGCTAGTTAGACAAGGTGGGCGGCTGCCAAGCACTGCCAAGAACCTGGTGGGGGAGAGGAGGGAGGACGGAGGAGGTGTAAAAAAGGGTGGAACAGAGATAGGAGGAAAAGAAGGGGCCAGGAAGAGAAATATAGTGAGAAGTGGGAAAAATATGCAAAGGGACACCAGTTTAGACCCAAGTCTTAAGTGAACTTTGCTTTATGGAAATCCTGCAGGAAATCGATGATATGGAAAAGTAGTGGGTGGTTAAACAATAAAGAAGGATGGGTGCTGAGCATTTCCTACGACGACGATTCTTGAATTCAGGACTATTTAGGACAAGTGGTTACTTGGTGTCCCATTCTTTAATTATTCTGTTACCTCGGGGCATCAACATTTATCGATCAATTCACTCCATCACGTCTGTTCTCCCATCTTTGTGTGACGTTACCTTGATGGTCAAGCTTTGAAGGTGGTGCAGGTCAGCTTTTAGCATCGGTTCATGATGATTTGGAAACATTTGTAAATTAGTCAATGTAGTCCCTAGCAGCATCTACACTGGGATTTCAGTAGGAATCTGCTGGATTGCTTTATAACACAAAGGAAGATTATTACTGGCACAAATCAAATCTAGGGCTGCTGTTCTTCAGAAACCAGGCGACATGAAGACTGTGAGATGCTGTCGAAAGGTCTGAAAGCTAGTAAGGGGACCTTTCACCTTAGATTCTCTTCAACATATATTGTTCCCAAAGTCAGACAAACGCATTCTGGTGGAGTCCTGGGGAAAATCTGAGGATGCAAAGAAAAACTACGGGGATTATTAGCATTATAATGTCAGTGAAGAGCCTCAGAATTAATTTGCAACATATACTGTATATTATACCATATGTCATGTGTTATATTGGTTTAATCGTTAGAAAACAACCATATCTAGTATCTCCATGACAACTGCGCAAATTCTGCCATGAAATGTGTCTGAAAGTGTTGAAAGATTTACAGCAAGTGGAATGTTTGGTCAACCTGCTGCTCCAAAGGTCACTGAGCCGTCAAGCTCAATATCAGTGTGTTCAATTTGTGAATTTGAAGCTTTGAAATATAAAAAAATCATTGAGTGAAAACCCTGCGAATTGACACATTTGGTGAAGTTAATCCACACTCATTTTTAATAATGATAGGTGAAGGATCCATTTACATATTTGTACAGTCTGACCTTCCTTTCAGAAACACTGCTGTGCATCCTATGTGTTATCCTCCACTCTACATATTTTGTCATTAAGAACTGGGACTTCGTGTGATAATTTATCTCTATCACATTAAAGATGATTTTAAAAAACGTGATTAAATAGGTTTATTGAGTCACAGCAAATGTTTGCGCCACTGAGCCTGAGTATGAACCTCGACTAGCTGTGTATCCACCTCCACTGCTGACTCACTTTGCCCACATTCTCAACAAAACGTGGCAGCCTAAGAGAGAACGAGGCTGTTGTCGCTGCGTAATAAAAAGCCAAGACAAACAGTTTGACATTTGAACAAAGAGTAGGCTTTACTGATAAGTCTCTGGGGCAGTGGGAGGAAGAAAGTATGACTGAAATGCAATTTCTCGTGGCCTAGAGTATCCCTAACTCATCTGAAGACTCAAAAGATGTAGAACCTTTACAAAAATGCAGACAAAGCAAAGAGAGGGCCGACCCCAAGTCTTGTCAGGTGCTGGCAAGAAGATGATATTGAGCCATTACATCAAGGTTCATCAACTGTCACTGACCTATGACCTGATGTAGGATAGAAATGTATATGTAGCGGCCAGTCCATCTTTCCAGAGCTGTCCAGGCCTCTGGAAGAGTGGCAGGTCAAACAGGATGTGCACTGATTGTTAATTGGTCAAAGGTAAGTCCAACTCCAAAGCCTAATCGGCTTCAGCTCCTGGAGTGGAAAATAGACTTCCTGTGACACTTCAACAACTTTCACTGAGCAGTGTCCTTGCAGCTGACCTGCTGCGCTCTCTGTCGCCTGCTTCCTGCTGCTGGTGTTTAGTGTTTGTTGCCTCCTGGGATGCAACGGATGTGTTACCAACTTGGAAGTTAACATACAACTGCACTCCCAGTAGAGGGGACATATGCAAATACAAAATATGCGGGTAATTTATATATATACTGCAGATTGTAAAATGGATTCATTTTGGCAAAACGGAAGCAGGATTTGTTTTCCTTCAAACAAGCTGATACTGATGCCCCTCCACACAAGGGTTTTGTGTACATTAGGAGTGGGTCATATGACAGCATAACAGTATGTTGAGACAATATACAGTCAGAGATTTTCTCATACCATTTATACCGTGGTAGTATAATATACTATGTGGGTGTATAAGGCTATTGTGAGCACTGCTGCAAATCAATGAGCAAGACTGTTTTATGGTCATATCGGGTTTTTATATGATTTTTACATTAATATGATGAAGTGCTTTAATTTGTCAGGTATTTGATTTGCTGGATTAGCCAGAGAACAAAGATCCCTGTCTGATTATTTCATCCATAGCAATTTCTCAATTGATTTTCCAGAAAAGATATAGCAATATATATCAATATTGTACTGTAAAATGACATATAGAGGAGATAATTTTTACCCATATCGCCTACAAGTAGTCTTCATGAACTGCTACTATCTGAGCACCAATCTTTGGCTTTTGTAGGTGCAAAGTACAATCCTTTGACTCATGTGCCCTGAGGCTAGTGGAAGACAAAAAGTATAGACTAATAATAATATTTACAAGGAGTTATATCACAGTCTTCTGTATCCGAGAACCAAATCCAAACCATTGATACATATAGTATATACAGTCAACGGTCCCAAGGCTCATTATACAAAATTGAAAAAGTATCCAACCCCCATGGTTATTGGCTATTGGCACACGTTAGCTAAAAAAACCCAGCTATAAGTCAAATAAAGATGATTCACAGTAGTAGATACAGTTTAGCTTCATCGCTGCACAACATGTTGAAGTGAAAAGGGGATTTAGGGATAATGCTAGATAGCTAAATATTACTGCAGCGATCAGTGGCATACAAACTGCAACTGCATCAGGATCATTCAACACAGTTCAACCGTAGTAATGTGCAAGTCGTCTGTGACGCACACTTTGATTTGCTGAGTGGTGTTGCTAAACGACGGAGTGACACACGCTGCTTATTCATCGCCACACAGCTCAGTGAGACTGCGCCTCCAGGGACGGGCTGTTGCAGATGGATAGCTTATTTGACAAATGTAGCCTTTCTCATATTTTGATGTGCTAGAATTATGGAAATCTGTTTAAATGTCACTACAGGACACCAGACAATCTGTTAAGACATGGCTGGAGTCTTCCTCTCATGAACCCAACAGGAGAAAAGCAGTTGGTTCGAAGGGTCGGCTCCAAATCAGCCTGGCTGCTCTCTCCGTCTCTGACCTCTACATTTGATGAGTCACAGTTTGTTTGGTAATTTACAGAATCTAATCCAAGAAGCCACCATGTATGAAAGCTGTCCCTTTACAGTTTTCTTTGTCTGAGGCTTGGTCTTTACTTAGTATTACTACAGCCAAGTTTGTATAAAGTTAGCATGGGCAATAATTATTTTTTGCAAACTTACATTTGGGCTGAAAATGTTTCAGCCTGACGCTTAATGCCTTTAAATGATTCAGTGATTCTTTGCATCATGTGTAAAATGTTGCAATAAAAACATAAAGCTTAACAAAACCACAGTGCCACAGTTATCCTCGAGCCATTCCACAAATTTCAAAAATCAGTTTCGTGCCTATACTTGGCTGGGCCACTCAAGGACTTTCATAATTTAGTTCTGAAGTCACTCCAGACTTAATTTGCTTCTATGCTTAGGATCACTGTCATCTTGGAAAGTACATCATCAGCCGCATCCAAGATGTTTGGCAATCTTAGGCGGGTTCTGCTGAAGGAATCGCCTGCAATCCTCCATTCATCATTTTCGTCTTTTCTTACAGTGTGCTTCAAAGTAGAGACATCGTTATATGGGTGATAACCTCTGTCTGATAGCCTATATCTGCCAGATACAACACTTTCGGGACAATGTGATTTTAGTTTTAGTTCCATCAGAGCGCAGGATCTTATAGCTCATGCGTTCAGTCTTACACTGTTTTTTTTTGGCTAAATCAAAGCTACTGCTTTTGTTCCACTATACTACTTTTCGGTTCTTCTTCTATACAGTAGATGCCAGATTTGGGTTGTATGGCTGTGAATAAAAATGGAAGTGGTTGAATACTTGAATACAAAACCCATTGTGTTCTTCCTATAGAGCTTGTGTGTATGGACTGCTGTGTGACCTCAGGATTTTCCTTTCCTCTTTAGCCTATTTGTGGTTTGAATGTCTCCTTTCTGTAATAAAATACAGCAGCAACCAGGCCTACACTGGTTTGATGTCCTTGTTGATTTCCTTCTAAAAGATTGCCACAAATGATTCACGTCACATGAATCCATTGTCACAATTAGCACAAATAAACAACTTACAACTAAATAAAGGAATCATCAGCATCTATGTTTCTGAAACCTACTGAGGCGATTATGTGACCACTTAAAGAAAGAATTTTCAAGTTAGAATACAGCCTTTCAGTCATTCACAAAATTACTTTTCAATAAACTCTAATCAATGCTAAACACACAATTATAATAGTGGCTGTAATGAAGTGATTTGATGCATGTTCAGGCATCAGGCATATGAGCATAATAATGCAGAGACATCATAAAGGAAAAAGCCACTAGTTCAAGTCTGCATTTCTTCCCTTTCATTCAATGTAGACATTGTTTACACTTCCGTTATTACGCCAATTAATAAGTCACCTTTGGAATATTTCTTACGGCTCTCAGCTTTCCTGTTTTTCTCGATCTGAATGATCAATTTATATCTTCTGAAGTCTGTCCAAGTGTGACAAATAGGCTGTCTCTCTGAAGGGCAGAGACAGCACTGTGCAAATGTAAGATGTAACTGACTCTATAACTCATTCCATTTGGAAAATATCACAATGTATGAAGCAAATTACTAATGGAGGATGTTTATGGGTTTCCTCACCAATACTGCAGCTCATTCAGCTCTTTGCACCTGTATAAGTCATATGGCCTAAACAGCTTTTTATTCCTCTATCAAATTATTTTTATTACCCTCAGAAACTATTCTTTTATCACTTTGTCTATCTACTTGTTTATTCTGTACTATAAACAGAGGGCCACTTAAGAGGTTAAGATTAAAATTATGCTTAGATGGGTGTTTTTAAGGAAATATCCAAACCTGCTGCTAATTTAATCGTGTTTTGTTAATGTTATTTGAGCATATCGACACTCTCTTTGTAAAGGTTTGTGCATTACCTGGCTGACAAAGAAATTTGCACAGAAAAATGTATTTAGGCAAGACTAAATGTCTACAGCCATGCTAGCGGCTCTGTGAGGCTGCGCTTAGCTAAATGAATCTGTCAGCATGCTTACAGTGACAATGCTAACATGCTGATGTTTACGGGTTTGACAATCACCAAAGTCATTACAATTTATCCTTTGTGAGACATGAATGTCTGTACCAAATTTCATTTCATTTAAATGAATTATTATAAAAATATATTTTATTCTGTTAATATATTTTTATTTATTAAAGGGTGACAGTTAAGGAAGGCTGTATGAAGTTGCATACAATTGCCTTTTCTGAATTGTTTTTACATTACTTTACATTTTGGCCACCAAAAATTTACTTTGGCCACCAAATTATGGGCCTTGAACAATCTTGAACAATGAACGTCTGTACAAAATTTCATGTCAATTCATCCAATGGTTGTTGAGATATTTCAGTCTGAACCAAAGTGGTGGACCATCTGACCGACCTACATGCTTCTTAGCCATGCCACTAGCATGGCTAAGAAGCATTTATGGTCACACTTTTTGCCTCTCTTCTGTCTATACCTCTAAAACTACACAATACTTCCTGACTTAACTAAAATGTCTCTGTTGCCATCAAATATGAATTTACATGACTTCACACAGCACGTATTGTACAAAACTGCAGTATGTGTTTCTTCCCCCGTTCATGATACCAACCAACACTGCCTAGACTAGTTTTCTGAAGGATAAACGTGTGTGTGGTCTCTCCAGACAGGCCCTGCCGCCCACTCACCTGACACTTGGGTGAGATATGAAGAGAGACAGAGTGCTGCAGAGGAAATATCTATGTGTTGACACGCTGAAACACAGTCGTCCTCCCTTTTCCTTTTCCTTTCCTCCTCTCAGCCTCTCTCTGTCTCTCCACCATCTGCTCCCCACCTTTCTGCTATACTAAAGGCGACACCTTTAACCAAATGAAAATAGATAGTATTTCATCTTTATCTAAATGTGTATGTATAAATGGAGAGCATGCTACATCTCTGCAGCTAGTTGGTGTACATTATGGGAGCTGAAACACTTTTGTACGGCAGTACGGTAGCAGTATGAATCGCCTGAGTTCAATTCTGAATGACCTGAATACAGAGTGTTTATTTTAGGAAATGAAGATAAACCTTCCTTACACAGGTTTTCTCATGGTGATGAAATGTTAAATACTGTCAACCAGCCTAGTTTGACTCATCTAGAAGCTCTGTGGGCAGTAACACACCTTTTATTTAATAGTTTTATGGCAATTCAAGGCCATTCATCTCCAGGTTAACTGGTTGATCTCTGTGCAGGAGGTGACATTGAAACACTTCGTACAGAGAGCATGACAAATGTTCTGTTTATAGGCCTTGGCTATAGTTTGTAAGGTTTTGCACTGGGCTACAGTACAAGGTGTTTGGAGGGAAGTAGTCTGGCTCCTCGAGAGGAGGAGAGACTATTGATTTGGATCTCAGCTTGAAAAGCTGAATAATCCCTGACTTGCAGTTTTGCAGATGGCCAAACAGCAGGTTCTGTGACTGTTATCGTTGACATATTGAAAACTGAAGAATAAAGTTTTTTGTGGGTTTTGAGAGGTTTCAGATCTTTTGACTTTAGCAAACATAAAAAATAGCACAATGCATAATGCAGTGCATCATTTTTCTAAAGTGTTAAAATAAAAGAATTCAAACAGAAACACCCAGTTCATGTTATATAATTCCTGTGTTGTTATTATTACATTTCTATTGGATTATTATTAATGATGCATTACTGTTTAAGGAGTAATGAAATGTTGTACCTGGTTCAGGTAACTCATTTGAATTCAGGTGGTTTCCTGTAGTGTTTTATAGCGGAGCGGGGCCACCTCGCTTAAGATAAAGACTAAGTTCACTAGTATCATATGTAAATTATTCCTTTAATATGAGCTATTAGGGAAAATGAGAAAATATGCCATTTCTGCAACATATTTAATGAGTTATCTAATGAGCTATTGTTCAGTTAGGCCATCATGTACTAGCTAAACTGATCACAAGACGAGACGCTAATCTGTTTCTTGGGAAAACCCTCGAATCAATGTATCTATAGATGTAATCTATATAGTTGGGTAATTTAATATACAACAATGCATCGTATTTTGTACTGAAAATCATAATCTGCAAAAGTAACTAGTAACTGAGGTTGTCGAATAAGTAGTGGAGTAAACAGTATAAAGAAGCATAAAATTACCTCAAAGTTGTGCTTAAGTTTAGTACTTGAGTAAATGTATTTCTACCAGAAAGTTTGATGCAAGTTGAACTCAGTCACATCTGCCAGGACATTTTGTTTAGAGCCAGCTGGTTTTACAGTAACACCTGTCTTGTAAACAGGAGTGTGGTTTGTGCAGGATGTACGGCAGTTGGGTACACTTCCTGAGAGAGCACCGTCAGCAGTAGGAGTATTGGCTTCTGTCCGTGTGAGGAGTCAAACAGCAACCTTTCTTAAATCAGATGTGATGGCTGAACTGTCACAACTCAGTGCCTGTGGCCAAACTTCGCAGCCATTTTGTGTCCCGCTAAGCGAGCAGCCAGTCAGATTGTCCTCAGCTCCTGCCTCCCTTCTCTCCCTCATGAGGAGCAAACTGTTTCCTGGTCGATTTGGAAAGTTCGGTTGAGTGTGTTCATGAGTTTGTGATTTACTCGTTTGCTTCTATTGACCCGGTGCAATTTTAAGTTTCTTGGCAAGCCTCTTAGTGTTTTAACTGTCAGCTCCACAAAAAAGCAAATTTGTTTTGCTGTTGTGTTTCCAAGGTGTCTGCCTGCCTGGCACTTACTGGCTCACCGATGATGAACAGAGGTCAAACTTGAAATTTTGATGATGCATAGTGACTTGTCTGCTAATCTTGATTAAATATTTTACTAGCATAAACTGACTGTCATTGTGGTGCCCTCTCCAGTTATATACACTCAGTTGCCAGTTTAGTAGGTGGGTCTTGCTATAATGAATGCAGTCTAAACAGCCCTGAAATGAATCCTATCTTCCTAAAATTATAATGTTCAGTTTCTGTTAAAAAATATTTTACAGAGGCATTGATGCAGCTCTATGGTCCTTTGGAGGCTGTAGTTTGCACTGCTGTTAATTTGTATTGCATTAAACCCAGAGGTGTTTCTAATTAGTCAACTCTTATTGATATCAGTGTGGGTTAGTTAGTTTTAGTTCAATGTACCTAACAAACTGGCAACTGAGTGATTTATGTGGGGTATTTCATTGCAACACTCATCTTGCTGTAGGGTGAAATGAAATGGCAACAGCAACGATTCATTTTATTATCAATTATTCTGAAATCTGAAAAGTCTCAGAAAGATCAAAACTCAAGGACATTACATTTTGATGACAAAAATTGAGAAAGGGAGCCAATCCTCACACTTTAGGAAGTGAAACAAAGCAACTGACTGGCATTTTTACTTGTTAAATGACTCAAATGATTAGGGAATATTCAAAACGGTTGTCAATTCATTTTAAACTAATTCTGTCAGGGCCAAAACCAAAGGTAGTTCCCTCCATGTGTGTCTGTTGTGATAACCAGGCTGAGATGAACATCTGTTCTCTGTGTTAACTGAATTTTGGGATGATGGTTCAAACTCTCATCGCCCTCTCTGACATACACACACTTCACTGAGAGTACATGAAGGGCATTCTTTGACACAGTGAAGATGACTTTCAAATTCACACAAACAGTTCAATATTTGATTTGGCCCCTTTTGGGGGCGGCGGCGAATTGGTGACCAGGCAGACGACACTTTAAATCCCCACAGTTAGTGAGAGCAGTGACTGAGAGGTAATCCACTCTCCTGAAGTGCTCTTCAGCAAAGCACTTCACCGAGGAAAAAAAAGAAAACTATTCCAGTGGAGCTGACAGTAGACGGCTGCAGCAACATGTAGCTTGTAGGTGTGAGTGAATGTATCTGATGCAGGTGTGTGAATGTGAGTCAGGGTTTTACAGCCTGTCTGTCTCCACTACAGCAGCTTATGATTACATGCTACACCATTTTGTAATTTCATGAATCACACAATACTGCATGTCCACTGTATATCTTTTTGATTTCCCATCACTTGGCTGCTGTGACAACAGGTTTTTAGTATTACGAGAGGGGAGGGGCTGTTTTTGTAATAGCTATACATTTCAGTGGAGGAATAGACAGAGGTTAATGTAAGTGTGTGAAAGAGGGGGAGAGAAAACAGCCGATGGGAGAGTGTGTGTATAGTGTGTGTGTGTGCGTGTGTGTCAAAGAGTGAGAGAGACAGGGAGGAAGAGAGAGAGACAGAAAGGCAGACAGAAAGCGCCTCTCCATCTCTTGAGCCTTAGGTAGGGTTGTGTTTGCCAATCTGTGCTTGTTTGTGTGTGTGTGTGTGTGTGTGTGTGTGTGTGTGCGTGTCTGTGTGTGTGTGTGTGTGTGTGTGTGTGTATGTGTGTGTGTGCTGTGTAAGTGGCAAGATATAGCAACAGTGCCATCTAGTGCACATACTAATTTTGGGAATTATTTGTTGTGCCCACTGTGTTAGACAGTAAAGGCACACGGACTGGATAATATGTGATAAACATTATGAGCCACATTCAAACCCTATACTTTCCTAGGACAGTGTGTCTGTTTCATTTGACTGATTTTGGCTCTTTGTGGCCAACTATAAAAATTACACATTAATTTCGGTGTGCGGTGCAGATGAATGTGCAAAAACTCGAAACTTAAGATGGGCAATCCATCACAGCGACTTTGAATCAGCCTTATATTTTATCAAAGTTACATTATCGTTGCATGGCACTGCAGCTATGAGCAGAGACTGTTTATCAACGGTCCTTCTTGGTGCATTCAAGGATGCTCAGACACGTGACATTTCATAGCAACACAGCAACAACATCCTTTTTTAATGCAAGAAAATTCACATTTTGTGTGGTTTTCTTATATAGATCCTGAATGCAATGCTTTATAGCACCAGATTGGTTAATCTCTCCCCTTTTGGATATTCAACATCCATAATATGCTTTCCTAATACCCAAGGGATCATACAGCTTCATGTAAACATTAACATATGTTCATTTATTTGCCTTTAATGTGGCCTCTTGGGACATCCAAACATATAATTTCTTTTCTACCTTCAAAACTAATGGTGTTCATGTACCATCACTCAACAGGAGACTCAAGCGATCTGGCTGGCATCAGACACTGTGCCAACCGAGTCTCAAGCCCCACATGTAACTTGAAGAAGGGAGGTGAGATGGGAGCTGGAAAGAGCTGAATGTAAGGAGCAAGGACGTAAATAAGAGGAAGGATGAGACACGTATTATTTTTTAAATTAAACTGATAGTTGGCTCTATAAAATATCGGACAATAGTGAAAGATGCCCATGACGGGGCATTTATTCACGGTGCTTGTTTTATCTGACCAGCAGTCCAAAGCCCAAAGGTATTCGGTTTACTATTAGGGATGCACCATTCCAACTTTCTCTCTCCTGGCACCATATCTGATGCCTCAGACATATCTGGTATCTGCTAATACTGATGTGATTCCAGTGTTCTCTTTTTCACAAATTTATAATCTGTAAACCTCACTGTGCAGAACTAATTTGGATCATTTTTATGTAAGGTAACATGCTGCCAGAGATCGCTCAGTAGCCCACCGTGACTGAATGTACTTAACAGAGTGGAAACACTGAATATGATTGAATTTTATAACACTAACAAAGAAACTGTATTTAATGTGGAGTGATTCGTTTAATGAGGTCGGTATTGGAGCATCTCGATTTCCTATATAGAAAACAAAACAGCAGATTGTCACATTTACGGAGCTAGAACTACAGAAAGCCTGTCCTTTTGCTTGAATGATGACAAAACAATTAATGGTCTATCAAAATCATTGTTATATAATTGATTATTATCAGGATTATCACCAATCAGCTAATCATTTTAGCTCTAGATGAATGGTTATGTCGAAGGTTGGGTAAAGGAATGAATAAAGAGGAAAGATGTATGTTTGATAAACCACGTGAGAGAGAAGGGTGGGGTTTCATCTTTTCGACCTTAAAATCTGGAGCTACTGAACAAGTGGTCGGTTCCATCTCACCTACAAGAACTTCCCGTCACTTCAAAAATTTAATTAACTCTTAAATTAACTTCATATAGAAATTGTTAAAGCCAAGTGTGTAGTCAGCAGGGAAAGAACCCAAATGCAGACTGTACAGGTGAGCAGGAGCTGATCGATGATTTATTCAAAGTACAGGTGTTAGAATGGAGAAACAGATAGTTCAGGTAAGTCCAAGAAACTCACAGGACACAACAGTCCCCAAACACAAGCAAAGAACCAACCAGAAGTAAAGGAAAGAGATGGGTATAAATTGACAGGAACTAACGAGGAAACAAGAGACAGGTGAACACTAGGAAATCTAATCAAACTGGTGTGGAAGAAGCACCAGGACAGGAAAAACAGGAAACATAGAACAATGATCCATGGGATGTGACAAAAATGAAACAAAAAAATTTCATTTGTGTTGTAAAAAGTGGTCAAAATCTCCACCATGGCTTCAGTTGCCCAACATCTTAACAGAAACCACCCACATTACCTGCCTTAAAGGTGGGGCAGTACAGGTGGGTTAACACAGAAACAGGTAGGTTGAGGTGTGGCCTTGACTTTTGTTAAACGCCCAGTTTTCAGTCAAATAATCAAAAAACACCTCCCAGCTTACTGTGCTGAGTCTCAAAACGTCACCAGTGAGGCCGGGAGGGGACTTTTACCTGGATGCTGCTCAAAGAAATCATTCTTGTTCACTTAGTAAAGCCACTACAACAAATCAAGCAATAGTTGGATGACTGCATGAACTTACAGTTCATGACAGACACTATTGGTTTGATTGTGCAGAGAAAGGGTAGAATTTGTAATTAGTCTGGTTAAAGCATTTAGTACATCTATACAAACCAAAGTAGTTGATCAAAAACATGTCTTTGTCTCAGTGAGCGAGCGGTTTCAGACGTTCACTGTGACTCTCTGCTGGGAGCTGCCCAGTGTAGTCATGCTCGTTTAGCTGCCTAGCAACTGGAGCACTTGAAGGTCAAGTGCCTGGCCCGGAGGCACTTCAGCAGCAGTTGGGAGGGCAAAGAGTGTTGCTCACTCACATTCTCCACAAGTCCTACGTCTAAATGTTTTAGCCACTGTGGATGTCCTTGCCCATCCGGCTTCTGAAGCCAAATCAACAAGCCAGACGCTGGGGTCATACCTTAATTATATATACCAATTGTGATTTTTGCCTTAATAACAAGTAACTAAAGTGTGCCAGTAAAAAACCAATTGGGTTTCGAGTTATTTGAAATGCAGCAGGTTAATCTTGGGGCTGTGGTTAGGATTAAACGCGAGGTAAAGATTAGGATTGACGTAGAGAGGTCTGCATTTTGTCACCTGATTGTCACTATCTAAATAAAGTGTTATAGTCAGTTCTTACAGTCTTGTCACAGGGCAGGCCAGCAAACATCTTACAAAACAAGATGTTTGGATTTGGTTTGCAGACAACCTGAAAATGTTGCTTAGACAGGAATCTAGGAGCAGTGTGCATCTTAGTGTGTATACTGTTATTGTGTGTGTAAGGTGCTCGGCTCAGCGTCTTCATGGAGATCTATTTCAATGCCTTCACTTACAAAAAAGTAATGTTTTTCGGAGCACTGCAGTCATTGCTGTTTTTGAAATATCAACTTATAAATATGTTGATAGCTTTTCCTCTTCAACGTGGATTTAAATCATGTGCTGTGTGTGTGTGTGTGTTTCTGAGATGAGGAGAGGGTCATCATCAGTGCTTATGTTTGCCATCGTCTCCCCAAAGACACAAACACACACACATTTTGTCTGCGTGGCCTTTTCCCTTCACAACACTGGTTGCCGGCAGCAACGTGCCCTGAGCTGATAAACTTTATCAACCGACACACACCTGTGCTTGTGCACATACACACGCACACACTACTCGCACAAAGATGCGCACAGGTCCACATAGGCACACTCCTTGTTTTGCTCTCTTGACAAGGTAGACACCTGCTACTACTGTGCCAGCGTGTATGCGCGCAGGCGTGTGTGTGTGTGTGTGTGTGCGCGCGTGTGTGTGTGTGTGTGCGTTAGTGTGGAAACCGTATAAATGATGTTAGAGGGCCCGAGGTGACAACAATACACTGTTGGCTTGAGTACACGACACACATCATTGCACACACGCAAACACACAATCGCAAACACTTAAGAAACACACAAAAACTTGAACACAAATATATGGGCGCACACACACACACACACACACACAAAAAGTACAAACGCACACGAAGCAAACTCGAATAACATTTACACGCCTCTTTAGAGCTTGTCATATCACTGCTTTTCCACCGTGCAAATATGAATGTGTGTGACTGTCTCACTCTGGCTGTGTGTGTGTGTGTCTGCAGTCTGGATATCTAACCTCAATATAGTCTGATCTAAATCAAGAATTTGTTCTACTTTAAACTATATTTTAGACAAGCAAAGTTCTTTATATGACACTGAGCGGTTTGTTATTTATCTTGAAATGAACACAGGGTTCAAACATGTTGATATGCTCAAACTAAGGTACAAAAGTTTAAATTGAATGTTTTGGTATTGCAACCACAACTCGAGTATCATATTAACAATGATGAAGAAATCTTGTACTTCTGGTCGGTTACTGAACATTTTCAACCAATATCCAGTCTTAGTCAGGACACTTAAGAGTATTTAGAGTCTAAATACTGAATTTAGAAGTGTGTGAATTATTAAGATAGCACGGGATGTGTGGGATTTACTGATATGGACCAAAAATCTAACCAGAAAAAAATAGACAGAAAACTATCAAAAGTATGATCAGTAGGATTGAAGCAAAAAATTATAATAAAAATGCTTTACCAGTGCATTGGTGAAACACAGTGTACAGCCACTACTGTTTAAACAAGTCACTGTACGACTGAATCTCTTTCAGATAAAAGCTAAAATGAACAGTCCAGCTCATTGACATGAGTTTCACTTTAAAACCACAGTGAAAAATGTTATTTATATGCGACATGTAGTCCATATCTCCATACTCAAAGGTGCCCAACTCTGCTGTGATCACAGTGTGTGAGGACGAACCATCTGTCCATCTACCACTGTCTGAGGCACACAGGAGGAAGCGTGCACATGCTGGTTTCAAAATAGCTCATAGTTTGTGTAGATTAAGAAGTAAAATCACATTTTATAATTTATTCTGAATAATTTAATTACAAATCAACCCTGACTGTACTGAAGTTATGCGCATTGTTGAGAAGCTCGGTACATACATTTCAAAAGTAGCAGATAACAGATAATATTAGGTCTTTTGCTACAACATACCTGTCACGCCCAGCGATCACCTGCCTGTGTTTCCTGATCCCTTCCACCTGTTCCCAGCCCTCACCTGTGTCTGTTCCCCTCGTCAGTCTGTGTGAGTATACATGTGTCAGTGTTCGCGCCGGCCTCTTGTTGGTGCGTTGTCGTCTCATGTGGTTGTCTCAGCATGCTAATCCTAGACCTCCTGCTACCTGTCCCTCAACCTGTCTCATGTTGCCTTTGTCTCCCCCGTGGACTTTCCCCGTGCTCTGTTTCCCTGTGGACTTTATGTTAACCGCCTTGCCTCCCTGTACTCTCCTGAATAAAACCCTACCCGTTCCCCTCCACTGTCTGCGACTGGGTCCTTTCTCTGCCGTCACCCCCACGGCTCCTTACAATACCATTAGATTAGTGCTTTCAAGTTGTTGTTTGATGTTCTAAAAGTTTCTTTTAGTTTTAGGGTAAGAGAAGAGAAAATGTGGAGACACGGTCAGGTTACTTTGTCATTTTGCTTAATTTACAGTATGCTACACCTTCCTGTTTCAACTTTGTCAAGGGACAGGCTTTTATATACTTCAAACTTTGGAAAATATATTTTTTTTCTCCCAATTTTGGGGTGAAATTACGTTTTTAAAAAACATCATCCACTGATTTTCACTAAGTCTTCATGTCAGCCAGAAACGTTGTGATGATGAACGCCAGTCACTCTGCTTTTGTCACTCTGTCAACCTTTCTGTCAGTCACTCTGTCAATGTCAACCAGCTAGCTAGCTCCGCATGGCAGCGAAACTGGCATCGATCAGGCTCTGTCAGTAGCGGGGCCCATTACTTTAGAGGGATTATGATATGATTATGATCGTAGGCTTGTGGGCTAACAGGCCGAGAGACAAATAAATGTTGAACTTTCGAAAGTGCCTCCATTAACGCCCCATCCAGCTCATCTAACTGTGCAAATATTTGCAGTCATAAAGCCTGTTGTTTCTGAATCTAAAGTACTTGCACGCAACGAGAATATCAAGGACCTTGATGGTTTTTATCTACACGCCAACACACACACACACACACACACACAGAGTTGTGGCCTTCAGGAAGGAATTAAGGGAATATTAGTGTGTATTGTGGACTCAAAATGAATTGGAAAATAAAGGAAATGTTACCAGCAGAATGTCTTTTATTCACGTGGATTTCAAATGATGTTTGTGTGATCGCATCAAGGTGCCATCCTGATGCCAGTCTGCAGTCTAGCAGTGTCGTGGAAACACACACTTATACACGTAGATGGATTCAATTGCCTTCCTTCCTTCACACACACCTCAATCCAGTCTGTCTCACTAATTCTTTCTCTCTCCCACCCTCTCTCTTTTCATCACAGTGCCACAGTGACCCTGACTGGTATAAAACTGGTACTGCAGTGCCAAAATGTGTGACTGGCATGCAGTGTGTGTGTAAGTGTGTGTGTGTGTGTGTGTGTGTGTGTGTGTGCACGAGTGTACTGTAATTACTAGAGGAGATAAATCTTGTTAATGAAACAGACAGAAAGAAGAGGACTCTAGAGAGGGAAGAGAGGAGCCAGATGAAGAGAGATCAGGGGAGAAGGGGAAAGAGGGAGGAGGGGGAAACAGACAGCAAAGCAAGCAAATAGAGAAGGACAGGAAGAAAAAGTGGTAGTAAAGAAAAAGAATTAAAGAGTACAAAGAAGAGAAAAGAAACGGGAAAAATGAAGGGAGAGTCGGGTCTGAGGGGAATAGAGTAAGGGGGAAAAGTTGACTGTCATGTTTGTTTCATTTCATCACATATCAGTATTGAGGGAGTGACGCAGAGGAACAGAGGAGGAAGGAGAGGATGGCAGGATAGGAGAAAGATGGAGAAAGAGAGACAGGTGGGTGCAGACACAAAGAGGACGAGGGAAGAAAAACACGACCTGGAGAAGCTGCATTTCCTTAAGAAAATATGTGTGCTTGCTGAGTTTAAAGTGCTTGAGTGTAACTGGTCATGCATATTAATGTGAACAGAGTGTGTTAGATGTCTGTTGGAAGGACACTGAATGAGTGCACAAAGCCTCCAAGACACATAAGGTATAACAACCTGTGAGGCGCAGACACGTGGATGTGCAAGTGTTTTTGCATTTGGAGGATGAAAGGACTGTGAGCAGGTAGAAAAGGAATACACTGGGAAATATAAAATAGAAGAAAGCATCCTCTTCTTGCGGTGCAAACTTTAGAACTGACAGGGACAGACCCGAGGACAAAAGCAGCCCTGGAGTTTGACCCAGAGCAGCTCAACTCAACTGGCATTCAGATACTTCTTTGTAGGGCTGTCATGATCATTTATCTCACATTTAATGTAAGTTTATATAGGCACACTGTATAAGTCATGAGTATACTGTGTATGCAAAAGAAAACAAATTGAAGGGTACAGACACTGTCGTGTAGAATTATTTGGGGGTGTGAAAAATACTGTGAGGAAGTAAAGTAAGACAAACAAAAAGGCATATGCAGTCCACATTTCCATGACCCAGTGGGCCCCCAATGTTGGTACGACTTTACAAACAAAGTTAAACTTTTTAGATCTGAAGTATACTCTCTCACACATGGGGTAAGAGCCAATATTGAAGAAATACTGAGAGCATAAAGCTAAATAAAGATTTATTTTGATAAAACACTGAAAATAAAGTCTAAAATGTATATTTCATTAACTGTAGAATTATATTATCTGTAAATTTCACTTCCTCCGCATGTAGGACTAAATGCTGTTTTAAAGGCTTCTCTACATTGCCAGGGGTAAAATTTAGGCAGCGAAACCCTGAATCATTTATTATCTATTTATTTATAAGCCTAAAAGTAGTAGAATTTAAGTATGTAGATTTTAAAATGCTGGTATCAGCCTAGTGCTTTTGCAACTGCAGGATGCTGCATAGATAACAGATTATCTTCAAATCATGGGCTTAATCACGCATACACAAACTTTATCACGTGCACGTATTTAGACTTAATTCACCATCAGGGTTTAAAAAAGTGTGCACCTTACACATGTGGCAGGAGTGGCAAAAACTCAAAATTTCACATTATTAGACTACATTAACCCAATAAAAGGCACACAGGTTCATTCACTAATGAAAGTCAAAGATGTGTTGTTTCCAATATCAAAACTACACCATTTTATTGAATATTCACAAATAGCAAGAACCAGAAATAAACAAAAAGAAACAAAAAAGGCACAAGAACCTATGCTATGGACTGGGAAAGAGAGTTATGGCAGTAACTTTGTGGCCATTTTGTAGAGTACATTTTCTTCTACATTTTGTCCAGAAAATCTAAAAGTTTGAGGTTATAAAAAGTCAAAGTCAAATCTGCCTTTTATAAGAATAATCATAGGACGACGATTTGAAACTTGACTTATCCAACTTGTTCAAGCAGAAACATACAAAGTCTGCCATCTAGACGCATATAGGCTCACTTACCATATGTACACCCTTTGAAAAGAACGTGCTGGAGTGTGTGTGTGCGTGTGTGTGTGTGCGTGCGTGTGTGTGTGCGTGTGTGTGTGTGCGTGTGTGCACGGGCCTTGGTAAAATTGAACTGTCATGGCCAAAATGGGCACTTTGATCATTTTATGCTCACAGGAGAGGAGATGAGAACAATGTAGAACAGTTGAGTGGAAAGAAAAGGAAAGAAGATGACAAAGGAAATGAAACAAAAGGAATAGAAAGCAAGGAGGAAATAGAGAGAAGAGAAGAGAAAATTAAACAAAGGAAAAGAAAGGAAAGAATGAGACAGGGAATGAAAAGAAAGAAGGGGAAAGAACTTTACATTGAGAAGAAGGAATATTACTGAAAGGGAAAAAGAAGTGGAAGAGGAAAGGAAAGCAAAAGAGAGAAGGGGCGAGAAAATCTGGAGCGAGAGAGTAAAGAAAAACAAAGGAAAGGAATAAGGAGATGAGAGGATGAAGGAAGAAAGGAAAGGAAGAGAAAAGACAGAATAGGAAAGGAAATGGGAATAGGAAGAAGGAGAGGAGAAAAGAGGTAAGGAAAAGAGGGGGGAGAGCAGAATAAAAAGGAGAGAAGAAAATAGGTATGAAAACAAGGAGAAGAAATGAGCAGGGAGAAGAAAAGACAAGA
This sequence comes from Gadopsis marmoratus, assembly GCA_036023855.1. Lineage (NCBI taxonomy): Eukaryota > Metazoa > Chordata > Actinopteri > Centrarchiformes > Percichthyidae > Gadopsis > Gadopsis marmoratus. The sequence continues at coordinate 66,448 of JAVQJF010039133.1, read as the reverse complement.
AAAAAGAAGAAACTGAAGACAAGGCAGAGAAGAAAGAAATGGGGGCGAGGATGAGGAGAGTAGACAGAAAGAGGGGATATTGATAGAGGGAACGGATAAGGGATGAAAGCCTTTCACTGAGTGATGAGGATGTACTCACATCACACGCTACTTACCCAGGATTCATAGCGTGAGATGAGTTCCCAGCATCCCTTTCATCTCCTCAACACCCAGTAGTGGTCTATCAGAAAAAAGCCTGGGGAGACACTCAGCCGCAGACAGTCACACATGTGGACACTCGAGAAACACAGACACACATGTACACGCTAATAGACAATCGAATAAAAACACACACAGGCATGGAACATTTTTCTTTCTCTTTCTACACACACACACACAAGAAAACTCAGTCATTCCCACATACACACTTTTCTCAAATTCCTGTACGGCTAAATGAACCTGGCAACTATGCTCACACACGCACACACACAAACAAACAGGCTCTACACTCTACAGTGTGGTCAGCTGTCTCACCGTGTCTGCGGCGATCACAGGAGCCACTGGTCGCCGTGGAGTTTGATCTCTCGGATGGATGAATAGTCTCACAAGAGTGGAAAAGGAAAAAGAGACAAAAGTGTGCGTGTGGTGTTTTTTTTTTTACTTGTGTGTACGTGTGTGTGTGTGTGTGTGTGTGTTGTGCGATTTAGCTCATTCATTTGTTAGAGTTTAAAGGAGTAGTTTGACATTTTGAGAAATACGCTCTGGTGGAGAGTTAGACAAGGAGATCGATATGACTGTATGCTAAGTATAAAGCAACAGCCAGCAGGTAGCCTTGAGGTGCTGGTGGATTTTGTTACAGAGCCAGGCTAGCTGTTTCCCTCTGTTTCCCCCAGATATGAGAGTGGGATCGATCCTCTCAGGTAACTCTCACCCAGCTAGCAGGAAAGTGCATTTCTCAAAATGTCCAACTATTCTTTTAGGAATTTGTTTACTTCTTTCTCTCTCACTCATCCTCTCTCCTAAACACCCCGCCCCACCCTTTCATCCTCCCTTGTAGCTAAATAAATTACACATATCATTTATATATCATTTATCAAGGGATATTCTGTCACACTTGCACAGGAAGCAGAAATCAATTTCCTGTTGTGTTAATTTTCTCTGTTTGAGAGGGCACAGATTTCCCCTGTGTTCATTTCCCAACTGTTTGTGTCTGCGTGTGTGTGTGTGTGTGTGTGTGTGTGTGTGGGTGTGTGGGTGTGTGTGTGTGTGTGTTTACAGATTGTAACTACACTCATGGCTGCCCCAGCGAGAGAACATCAGATGGCTCTCCATCTCTTCTCCGCTATCTCTCGCTTGGTGCATCTGTCCCTTCGGCCATGATCCACCCGTCCCTGCATCGCCACGGCAATGAGAGCCCCTCCATCCAAATTGACACACATGTCGAGATTAAAAGATTGAAAGAGGGCAGAGAGGGGAGGAGGGCAGAAGAGGAAAGGGGAAAAGAAGATGAAGGAGAAAAAGTAAGGGAAGATGTGAGATGGAGAGACACAATCGAAGCTTTACACACACACACACACACACACACACACAGACACAGTATGGATGGAGGCCAGCAGTCTGTTAAAGTGTGAAGTCACATCTCAGTGAAGTCTCAGTGGAGCGAAAGAGCAGCAGCATCTTAAAGCAAAGAGATAGAAAGAAAGAGGGAGAGTGTCAGAGAGTTTCCATCTACCTGTTTGTTTTTAATGCACGTTGTGAATGTGCGCCTATACCTAAAATTGAAACAACACCTACAGTTTGCAAAAACGTTAAAAAAAATTCCAAAATCTTTTTGGTGGAAGAGTTACTGGTTTTATTTCTTCTTCGTTAATTCTGACAGTTAATATGTAGCATTTGCTGCCACCTACTGTTATATGCCTTCACTCCACTTTGAGGCCAAAAAAAATAAGGCGAGACATCTTTATATATCAATCAAATGTAGAAAGTCAATTGGCATACTAATATTGATGTCATCGTTTTCTTATGAGGCGGAGAGACCAGGCGATGTAGACCTGGGTGTAGCCATCTTCATCTCCATTTCCGCTCATCTCTTGTGGACAATTGGTGCATCAGGCCAGTGGACTAGACATTTACCGGCGAGGAGGAGACATACAGACAGAAAGCGACCAAAATCGAAAGTTACCAGCCTTGATGTGATAGCACCGGCTAGGCCACCTATCAACAGTGCTGACCGCTATCAGAATTAGCAGCAGCCATTTCAGCCCTGGCACATATTATAAAAATAGCAGACAAATAATGTGGACAGGGAAAACAATTATATTCATGAAAGAACATATTGTGCCATAATTGTCCATGCTCTATGGTATGTCTGCTCTTTTTGATGGGAACAAACGCTGATTCACATTTTTAATAAAACTCACAGCGTGCTGCATCTCCTCAGCATGTTAAACAGCCCTCTTAACCTGGGAGTGCATATGGACAAAAAACAGGGAGAAGGAGAGCGAAAGAAAGAGAGTTGACTGCTTTGAAGAGTTCCTGCTGTTGTGCCTGGAGGTGACTTTGCTGTGTGTGTGTTGGGGGGGGGGGGTGGATAGCTGACAAGTCAAATGAGGCCATGTCCATCCTCTGCTCTCCTCTCCTTTTCTACTTTCCTTCATCTCTCTGTCTCTTTTTCCTCTCTCTCTCTATCTCTCAGCTGTGTGACAGCTAATTGACATATTATCAACCAATGACCTTGTGTCGCAGGAGAATCCCCACCAATTAAAAACTGGGCCATTTCCTTGTCAACCTCGCATAATGGAAATTCAAACAGTCCACAATCTAAATGAGTCAGCCACACATACGGTCTCTCTCTCTCCTTCTCTAAAACACACACACACACACACACGTGCGTGAAAACATGCAAACAGAACACCTGAACACTCACGCAAAAGGTAATTGTGTGATAAAAGATGTTCGCCATACATTAAGCTAAGCATGTCAAATACCAGCAATAGTGGAAAGGCCTTTAAGAGCCAGTGAAATGATGAGGTCAGGGTGTGTGTGTGTGTGTGTGTGTGGTTAACCTTGGAGGACAGTCGAAGGGCATCCAACTAACTTCTCAACACACTCAATCACACAGAGACAGAGCGAGGGTGGCTGCAGACCGACAGAGAGAATGAGAAAGATGGAGCGAGACAGACGGAGAGTGACAGAGAGAGAGAAATAGTGACAGAGACGGAGGATGGCACAGAGAGACAGATTGAAAGAGGTTAAAGATTCAGATAGACAGTGAGAGAGCGGGGCAAAGAGGGAGAGATGGGAGAAATTAAAACGAAGAGTGTGGGAAGAGAGGGAGAGTGGCAGCTTTAGAGAGTGAATTCCTCAGTGTGTGTGTGTGTGTGTGTGTGTGTTGGATTACTTAATTGGGGAAGAGCGAAGGAGAGAAAAGAGGAAGGAAGGAAGGAAGGAAGAAGGCAGTCCACAAGCATGGATGATAGAAAGCAAAGAACAAATAATGGGAGAGATGAAGGCTGAAAGAAAGAAAAGTAGGATTAAATGAAAGAAGGACAGAAAGAATACTGGAAGGAAAGAAAAAAGGAAAGAAAACAGGCAGGAACACCATGGAATATGGGAAGGAAGGAGGGAAGGAAGAAATGATGAGAGAAAATAAGAAAGCGAGGTGCAAAGGCAGGGAGGAAACAAATGACAAATCATTGGCATATTGTACATGACGAAAACGTCCTAAATGTATTATACCTGAAACTCTCCACACAGATGCATCATATATTTCTGAACATGCTAGCATGCATGTACATGGACATGCCTATTGGTGCATATATGGATGTGGTAACAAAGAATATTGACGTGACGAGGATCTAACTGGAATGTGGGAATGTGTGGTTCGGAGTCAGACATTAGGCATTACTCTTTTCAATCAATGCAGCTTTCCAACAGTTTTGCACCCACGTGAGACGATGTGTGTATTATTGTGCGCCTTATTGCAAAGAGGCCATGGCGTCATGGTTAAAGAGTGCCAGGATGCAGCTTACCTACAGAAGCTGTGGGTCACTGTCACCGCCGACAGAGAAGTTGTGATTGAAAAAAGAAGCATCAGTAATGATTTTCAGTCACAGCAGTAGTGCGGACCACTGGTTCCTATGTATTTATGCAGCACTGCTGGGCCACAAAAGATGCATGAAGAAATAAAAGATTTTTATGGGGAAACGTGGTTGGGAAACTGTCTTTGTGTCTGATCTATGAGCTCTCACACAATATATTCCATATTCTGCCAACCTGTTGCCATTGTACTGAATCTTCAGCTGAAGACAAATTAGCATTTAAATGAGGCCTGTTATTTTCCTTTTACGCCCGCTCTAAATTACTAATGCAATAGCTTTGATTGAGATGAGAGGAGGGAGACTGGTGGCTTTTTTAGTGTTATTGACCCAGAAAAGGTTGAGTGAACACGCTCGCTCTTTCTCAGCAACACCCCTGCATCAAACTCACAAAGTTACACTCACTCACTCACAGCTGCAACCAGAACCTCCAAAGTTTGGCACCGAACAGCTTGACTGATGCAAGATGTCTCGCCTAAAGGACCACTCCAATGATTTTCAGCCTTATCTGTACACTGTCACAGAGAGATTCTTTAATGCACCTGTACACTTGGCAGGAGTTCCACCTTCCCAAATACTGCACAGGGTGATGCGGTCCTGGGCTAATAAGCAGCAAGAAAGCATAATTTTCCTAATGTGGAACAGAGTGTTTTTAAAAGGTAGCACCTATCTGAGAGCAGTCAAAGTAAAGGTTGGACGCTACTTGGGGTTTTCAGCGTGAGAAATGGGATGAGCAGCTCATAATGGTCATTCTTAAAGGCTTCAACGCTGCTCTTTGTTGCTATCGTTGCTTTCTAACTCACCGCTGATGGATCTCCAGCTGTGACACTGCTCCCTCTCTTACACTTTCTGTACAGCGCAGTCATGAACGAAGGCATAACAAAGAATTACACAACACACACACCTATGTTTGAATGACAAAAAGACATTACCTGGAGCCCGAAATGCTACATAATCCACTATTGAAAAGCTCTATAAAATATAAACATATTTTCAATCAAGAGTTGTTGAAAACGTGTCAATACTCCTAATTAAATAATCGTCATTAAATGTTTGATTTTTTTTACGTTGTTCATGAATGCTCCTCTTATACAAACATTCCCAACCTGCATTTGAATGATGCAAATTGTGGTGGAGCGACTCGGTTCCATGCTCTGCACTATACAATCAGGCTGTCTGTCATCTCAGCAGAAGAATGTAAGAAGAAAGTAAAATGTACCAATACGTAAATGACTCGTAAGATTGACGCGATAAATTTTTGACACGGCCACACACACACACACACACACCTACAGTACAGGTAGAATGTCAGTCCAGTGCAGCTCAAGAAATAGTACATCTTTCAGATACAGTTGAATTTATCAGCTGCCATACTAGAGAAAACTCCTACATCCACAGGGTCAGTGCTCCCCTGCTGGTGTGACTAACCTTTACTCCACCACCTAAGCTTCAATCAAAGTGCTGGAGCAGTCAGGCGTATACAGAGTCTTTGAACTGAGTGCCACATACATGTACAGGCTCATAACATCCCAGCTGCTGTGAGAAGCCTAAATAAACTGCAATGCTGCTACTCACTTTTGCTTTGCCTGTAGCAACTTTAACTTTACTTGTTGTTTAATTTCATTGTGTTTTCTGCATTTGCTGCCACAACTGGGCTCAGCGCTGGCCAGTCCACCAGAAAATTACATAAACTCCTCCAAAAGAACAATCTTACAATGCAGAGTATACTGTATGCCATGTGTAAATTGTTTTTTTGGTTGATCATTTTATACATTATACGTATGTTGCAGCTTTAATTCCGAGCATGTTCAGGGGATTCTGAAGGACACTAGCATCTGCCTCCTCGCATGTCTGTGGAAACCTTTACGCCCTTGTATCTGGATATAACTACATATTATTCAGTATCTGACTGAAATAGTTTGGTTAAGAAACAATAAAGGGAGCAGGTCAGCGGGGCTCTCAAGACCAGCGAGCAAAAGGTGTCTGGTTAATACTCCAAGGCTGGCTATTGAAAATGTGTGGACAGGGACACATTCTTTCTATCTGGGAGGTCATTTGGAAATAGAGGGCTGAGTAGCCTTCTCTCTGCCCCTGACTGGAAGGCTGTCTTTTTCTCTCTCTCTCTCTCTCTCTCTCTCTCTCTCTCTCGATTTCTCTCCTCTGCACCCCTGACTGTGAAACTCCATAAAGGGTGATGGATGCTGATGGAGACGCGCGGAGCAGTGATTATGGATCATCGCAGAGTATTGAGGAAGGACGGAGACAGACAGACGGAAACTGAGAACAAGAGAGAGACGATTGTAGGCTCAGAATGGTTATTGAAAGAATTTAATCCATCTGGGGATTTTTTTTGTAGTTGGAGCAGTTGCGCCACTGGGTGGTGAAATGTTGAACTACTACCATCAAGGTCATTATAAAAACAAGTGAAATTATTCAGACTCAATCTCATAAACATAAGTTATTATTCTGTCATGATAAAACATTGTTACGCTTTATTAATGGACTTGATTTTAACATTTCCCTGTGAGCAGGATCAGCTTGAGACCAGCGTTCATGGAGCTGGTGTTGTTGGCAAAAGACAGTGTCTCTAATTATTATGGCATTCTGAGGTCAAATATTTTGTTGCTTAACCATGAACTGTTGGCCATTTCCATAACGTCAAAAAAAAATAAATAAGACACAACATAACATACACCTTTAAATAAAATGAGAAAAAACGCAGTTCAGAGAAAATAAAGCAAAGCCTTACAAAGCAGGTCCCATTGCATAATAAACTATTGAAGCAGTATTAAAAGTACTCAGATCATCTAGGCTCTACTTATTCCACCACTGAATTAAAGAAAATAGATTAAACACAAGCTTTGAAGCAAAAAGCGACGTTAAAAAATTACTTTTTTACGAATGAATGTAAGACGAGTGATTTAAAAGACACTGAATCTGGCATAACGTCCCCCAACCAGGTGTTTCAGAGTCGGGAGGCCCTGAGAGCAAAGAGTCCGGTCACCTTAGTCTCAAACTGGGACTGAGGAGCCATTAGAAGAATCTGCCTGAGGATCTCCGCCTGCTCTCTGGCTCACAGGGGACCAAAAGTTCTGCAATTTAGCTAATGTATGTGACTGAGGTTTCCTGGGGGAAGGGAGCAAGTACATTACTGGTATGGGATAGGCTGAAGCCCTTTAATCACATCTGACAAGTGAATGGGCGTGGAAGGCATCAGGGGAAAGTTCTGCCCTTCTCTTGGTCATATATTTTAAATGATGCCATTTTTTCTTTGCATTTCTCTCGTCTGCACTGTTCTTGGTGTTCTGTTCGGCCCGAAGGCTCAGAAACACAGATTGAGTATCGCATGACTTTGGGGAGCTTGATTGCAATGCAGATCCCTTTTTTTCATCAACACTTTTTGGTTTGAGTTTCAATCATTACAATAACGGATTAAGACCTCAAACCTTTGAAACACCAAATATTAGACTGTGTGAACCTTTTGTAAAAAAAACTTTTTTCATGACTCATAAACAAGCCAAACAAACAAGTGTATTTTAGAAGACCACTGTAAAAGTAATTAGTAATTACATCTGTCAAATAAATGTAGTGGAGTATAAAGTACAATATTTCCCTCAAACATTTAGTAGAATAGAATTATAAAGTACAAGAAACCTCAATTGTACATTTAGTAAATGTACTCAGTTACTTTTTTCACAACCCATTTATTGGTTTCAAAGCACAAAAAACTGCAAAAAAAAAGGTTTCATCAAATTCAGCTGACAATATAATCAAAACAAAACATTATGAAGAAGACAGACAATAAAGCCAAACAACTATAAAATCAAATTACCATAGGTCATTTAAAAAAATAAGTTTCGAGTGGGTAATATCTAGCATTTTTCATCCTCAACTTTACTTTTTGTAGTATTTCCAGCTGCTGGTGGTGGATCGGGACATCAGATGGTCCTTTACCCAAAAGGGTCGTAGGCCATCTGACAGACAGGAAGCACGCAGTTGTTGGTGTACAGAGACTGGAGTGGTGGAGACAGCGAGCACATCTCACTCAGTGATACAGCATAGACAGGTGAGGTCACGGCTGATAAAGGAAGTCTAATAATGTCCACCAGCAGATTTATGAAGTGATGTTCAGCTGGGAAATTTGCCCACAGAGCACTTTGAGGTTGATGGCGTTCATTTCAATGTATATTCCACATGCAATATACTGATGGCAGAGTCAATGGGGTTACAGGAGTTCTTGGACAAAATACAGGACCATGTTGACGCAGCGGACACTTCGCCCTGTAGGTCCAACTGCAGGAGATCAAGGAGGGAGGCTGTAATACATGTGTGATAAGAAAACACTGAGAGGTCAGTGACACTGGCCTGAGCTCACAGATGCGATCCCGTCCCTCTTCAGCACAGGAATGATTAAAGCTTGTCCTTCAAGGACAAACAGTGTCTGGTTAAATGTCACTGTGACTATTGTAGATTTGGGCAAATACAGGTGAGTGTCTTTTTCTAACAATAGTTCACAGGCAGAGCAATGGCATAAAAGAAATCACTTATCACTTTTATATCGGTTATATTTTTCCTGCCCTAAGGTTGTGTGGAAGAAATTGGTATTAGCTGTTAAATCATTTCCCCCCCAGGCAACTAGAACCCTCCACGAGCCTGTATTGACAAGGTTATTATTCTCGCTCTCACCGGTTAACACACAACCTCTGTGCTATATAATAGTACTTTTATGACGTGTGTTTTAAATTTCTATACATTTAGGAAAATATTCCCTACATTGCTATGAGGGAAAACAGATATTTCTGCACAATAATAAGCCCACAGACCCATAATAAACAGGCAGTGGCTCAGTTTATATCCGGTTGACTGGGCCGGCTGGGTCGATGTGGGTCAGAGGGATGTTCGGTGTTAGCTGGGAAACACCCAGGTGGACAACAACAGAGTGGGAAGCTGGAAAATGTGCTGCACATTCCCTTGCCTCGCTTTGGGGAAGATCTTATGCCACCAAAGCCTGATGAGCTTGGATTAACTATAATCATCTCTGAAATACTTTGAATGAGTCATTATAGGTAATGACAACCACCACATTGATTTCTGTATGTGGCTAATGGAGGATGTAATATGTATGGAGTGCAACATTCAATCTAATAGATGCAACTTTTCTTTTTCACAACAGTAATTTAAAATATTTTAAAGGAGTACAAACACTAAACATGGATGACAAGTTGACCAAGACGTACAATTATGAAGTAGGCCATACTTATTATTTCCATTTTTTCTTTATACTTCTACATCACAATATTTTGGAGGCAAATATTGTACTTTTTAATCCATTAGATTTATTTAACAGCTTTAATTAGTAGAGTATTAATACAAAAGATAGGTTAAGAAAAACATAATGTAATTAAAATTAGCCACTAATTTACCAGCTGCAACATTTAAAGTGATGAACACACTAATTATAATCCATTCTGAATGAGTACTTTTACTTTTGGTACTTTATGCCAAAACCTTTGTACTTTGTAATCTTAATACGATTTTAAATGCAGGACTTTTATTTACTTACTGACTTACTTTTTATTTTATTTTTATTAATATATATATGTTTTTTTTTTTACTCCTTAGTATTGCTACTTGTAACTTAGTAAAATATCTGAATACTTCTACTGCATACAGCTAACTAGTACTCCACATAGTGAGATTCAATAGCCACAAACGTCTCTGAGGATGAAGGAGTGTGTGGAGATGACTGTGGCCAACAAATAAAGGGATTTCAGAAGATCCTAGACAACAAATGTGGTATCTGTGTATCTGCTAGGATGCTGTGATGCCTGGCTTCTCCAGGAGTGCATGGCGAGCCGTGATCGTATAGTGGTTAGTACTCTGCGTTGTGGCCGCAGCAACCCCGGTTCGAATCCGGGTCACGGCACTCTGTTTTAACAGTACTTCCTCCGACCCTGCTTTCTGTACTTTCGTTGTTGTCTCTGTTTTCATTGCACTGTGCTGCTCTTTAGCAGCCAGCTCCCCCTGCTGCCCATAAGGTGCCTCTGCGCCCCAGCCGTTTCAAACCCTCCCTCCAGCCTTTGGGCCCCGCCTCCTCATTTACATGCAGCGTGAAAAGCCAAGGGAAAATGCAAAATATGCATTTTAAAATGCCAAATATCAAATTTGAATCATGACCAAGAATACCCTCCGCAGTCTAAAATCATGGTTCACATATTAAAGCGTGTCAGTGACGTGAAGTCTCGCGTTATCACTCCCCGAATCCCGTCCAGGAAACCAACCAGGAAGCGAATGGCGGAAACGTAAATCCACCTCACGCTTTCAGATAGCACTGTTGTTGGCATACGTGTTAATTTTCTCAATGGCGAGGTCGGCCGCGTTGGCAGCAGATGTCTTCAGCTAAAAACGGAGGACGGTTTTGAAGAAACGATGCTGTCGCGTCTACCTACCTGGCAGGAGCGGTGAAGTGAATGGACGGGTAGCCAATGATCCAGCTGAGAGTGTCCTGTCACTGAAATCCTGCCAGATTCTACACCGGTAGGTACTTGTATTGTATGCCACAACACATGAGAGAAAAATACGTAGAAAACCTTCACATCTGGCAACACTGACGCTCTGTTAGATGAACTGAAGACAGCTGATGTCAAGGAACATTACAAACTCACGTGTCCTTTTATCGTGACTGGCGACACCAAAGGCGGGCGACTGTGGACAACTTGAAATGTCTCCGAGTTTAAGTAAGTTAAGGAGCTAAAGCTTGCCTCTAGCCTCCCTACAGTCAATCAAATGGTGGTAAAATACCACCACCAGCCAATAGCTAGTGGCTATTTACAGTAACCTGAGGCAAAGAAATACATCAGTGGTAGATAAGTCGGACAACTATACGAGTAGCTGGCCAAAGTGTTCACAGCAAGTCTTTATCTCAGCTGCAAAAACCTACGTGAATGTCATTTTTCTGTCTATGTCAGACCAGTATGCTTATCACCCACCGGGCCCTGAGGCCCTGCTGCCATCCATCTTACATATCAGGGGTCTGCAAAGTGTAGACAAAGTGTGCACAAAGCCAAATGTTTTTTTTTTTGTTTGTGGAAGAACCGGACTCTCCTGCACACAGCCACGACCTCAGTCCCGTTTAACACCCGTTGGATGAATTTCGAGCCGGGTCTTATCACACAACGTTCAGTGCTCAACCTCTAAGACTTTTGTGGCTGAATGGGATCAAATCTGTGCAGCCAGGCTCCAAAATCCTGCGCAAAGCCTTCGCAAAAGAGTGAAGGCTGTTCTAGTAGCATGTTGATGGTTTTGGAATGAGATGTTAAGCAGTGAACAGTCAGCAGCCTACTTTCAAATCATACAAGTCAGCATGGATGAGCACGACACGTTACACTAACCCCCCTGTCCGTGACTCCTCACTTGCAGACATATGGCCCTGCTCCTCAGCTAGCCGAGGGAGACGACACAACGAGACGACGCTAGCATCATGTTCCTGAAAACATCGTTCACCACCCTGATCGTGGGGGTGTTTGTGGTGTATGTGCTCCACACCTGCTGGGTGATGTACGGGATAGTGTACACTAAACCCTGCGACAGCCCCAAAGATGACAACTGTATCACACCCTTCCTGGCAGGGAACCCGAAGCTACAGGTCAGTAATGTTGTGTGATGGATGTTCAGTTTTTTTTGTTATTGTGGTATGTTTTCTGTTCAGCTCTCTCTGTGTGTGGGTGGTTTGCTATAATTGGCAGGGAAGGAAGGAGGCCAGTAGTGTAGTGTATACATGTAATAATATCTGTAATAATATCTGTAATATCTCTCTCTCTGTGTGTGTATCCAGCTGAGTATCTACACTGCTTTGCGACCCAATGCAGAGGGAGGACATACCCTGATCCACAAAGAGGAAACGTTTGATGTCAATAGCAAGTTTGAGAGGTTGGTGGGACTCTCACTTTTAAAAATTTGCATAGAATAGAAATGAGTTTAAGGGAAGCCTGGGAAGTGGATTGTGAACTTTAATGAACCCAACTGCAATAATGCATTATTCAAATAAATGGATATCAATGTTGCTAGGTACTAAAACAGATGTTGTAGATGTTGAACGTGCTTCAGTGCAGTCATATTCTAATGATAACAAGGATTGTTTTTATAGAACTGTAAAGGTTTAAAACACTTTACAGATTGATGTTTTAAGATGTGACACTTGTTTGAAAGAAATGTCAAAGGAAACCAAGGTGATGAATGCATAAGCATTCTTACGCCGTATTCTGATATACTGAATATCCATATAAAAAAAATACCTTTCTTCCTTTCATCCCGTTCCCCCTTTATCTCTCTTTTTTTCCTCCAGGATAGTAAATGTCTCCCTCCCTAAGAAGACCCGTAACAATGGAACTTTATACGCGCTCATATTTGTCCATCAAGCTGGCGTCACTCCGTGGCAGGATCCACGACAGGTCCACTTGGTGGCTCAGCTCACCACATTCATGGCGCCGAAACCGCCTGAAATCTCTCTGATATCTGGAGAGGATCAAACCCAGGTTTGGAGTTCTTCCAAAGTTCAGGCTGAAAGTGAAAGTGTTATCATGTTTTATGAATAAAGATGTGTGTTTAAGGGCATGAGGAGGAGCGTAAGGTAGCTAAGTCGATGTGTTTCTTACACAGTTAAGAAAATGCTACTTTGTGATGGATCTTTTTTTACTGTCATGATTTGTCTGTTATATTTATTCTTTCTTTCTTGGCTTTCGAGCATTCTGAGAATTGGATTTGTATGATGTGTTGTTTAAATTTGTTTTTTTTTTAGTTGTTGCAGGTCTTGTATTGTATTTTGTAATACTCAATTAGCTTAACTGGAAAACATGTAGTATCTGCATCTTATCAATATAGATACAGACGAGTTAAAGTTACTACGTTTCCGCCATTTGAATTTGGGAGTAAAATGTCTTCGTATGCACCTGTTGATGTGATCACACAGGGTCAGAAAGAAGAGGCCCAGCAGAAGAAACGGCGTGATGGTAACGCTGCAGCAGGGGGTGGAGCTGGAGGTGGTGCCGCTTCCACGTCAGATCGTCCAACCTCCCACTGGCGCTCCCGCCTGACGCTCAATATTGTCGCCGACCACTTTCTGTTCGACAGAGAATACCTGCCTAGTGATGTGCACAGATACCTCAGAGTGTAAGATGGTGGATACAGAAACACATACACACACTGAGAACATCTGGGCATAGTTTGGAGACCCAGTGCATGCTGGTATATGTAGGCAATGTGAGACCGATTCTTTGAGCAATGGATTACACGGACTAGCAGCACAGACTGGGTGTCGATAAAATAATCTTTTATTTTAAAGCTTTTAATTAGGATCCAGAGGCATCAGAGGGTGTTTTGTTTTTCTGTCTTTCAGATTCCAAAATGGTAAGAAGATGGTTTATCTACCTCTGCTGTTTGTTGACGAGCTCAGCAACCGGGTCAAGGACCTCGTGGTAAGCTTTTACATTTAAATACATATTATATAATACTCTGTGACTGACTGTCACGTGGTTTGTCATTGGCAGATTTCCAAATGCACTATTTATTTTTCTGTTGTTCATTTTCTTACTGAACTTGCTATAGAAAAGGAAAATGCTCATGGCTAACATGGTGAGCCAGATCCTTGATTTGTTTTCACTGACCCCAGTTGTGAGCTGCTTCCTGCCTCAGAACAATATAAAGGCCAAAGATTGTCTCACCTGAATTTTACAGTGATTCAGTGAATGCGAAAAAAAAGTATGGATTATAATAGTTTACAGATGTTCAGAGGCCATTACACATCTAAAAATATTGACTCATAAAATGAGATTATGTTGATCTGTCATTTCACATGTAAACTTTAAAGAGTATGAGAACAGAACATCCGTACTTAAGAAGATGATTATGTAAAATTGTGTGTGTGTTTGTAGGAGATCAACAGTACCTCCATGGAGCTCCCTCTGACCATCTCCTACGACTATATTTCTCTGGGGAGGCTGCGATTCTGGATCCACATGCAAGACGCTGTTTTCTCTCTGCAGCAATTCGGTACGTCGCTCGCTCGCTCGCTCACTGTTTAGAAGCCCTGCACTCTGATACCATGTATTTTTGTCTGTCTGTCTTCCTGCATGCGTTGCAGGTTTCACAGAAAAGGATGCTGATGAGATTAAAGGAATCTTTGTGGATACCAACCTGTACTTCCTGGCTCTGACCTTCTTTGTAGCTGCCTTCCATGTAAGTCTTAATACAGAGCACTACACCACATTACACAGACTAGAGTAAAGTAGCAGACATCTCAAAAACACTGGAAATAATCAGTCTACGTACTGTGTGCTTTAGGTAATGTGTAAACTATAAAATTCTTGAGCCCTCGATAACAAATGAAAGAGAAAAGAGCACAGAGTCTGTCTATGGACAATTAGCAATAAACTGTAGCTTGACAAATTTGAGTGTTTAAAATTAAAACGTATCTATTGCTTTTTCAGCTCCTCTTTGACTTCCTGGCGTTCAAGAACGACATCAGCTTCTGGAAGCAGAAGAAAAGCATGGTGGGGATGTCCAGCAAAGCAGGTATGTAACTTTTGTTCTCACCCACCCGCCAATACACTGTTTAAACAGTTGGACAGTGTAGCAAATGAAAAACAGATGACAAAGTTGGAAAACTGCTAATTGGCCAGACGTTGCGTTCTGCTGAGCAGCAAAAACAGCAACAGAGTACGAGATGCTCTTGCCTGCTTGCTGTCAGGTAATGGCAAGAATGAGCCAAAATGCAGTATAAGCTGCATATAAGACCTGGCACTGGGAGACAACCTTTTATGTCTTGTGGATTTTTAACGTAGAAAATACAATAACATGGGAGTGGACAGAACCCTGTAAAGCGACACAAATGAGGAAAATGTATCATCTGCTGGATTAAAGGATTAAATGTTGACCAGCAGCAACCGAGGCAGCGCCGTCACTGTGTAACATTTTGTGCGTATTGTTTTCCAGTGCTCTGGCGATGTTTCAGCACCATAGTGATTTTCCTCTATTTGTTTGATGAGCAGACCAGCCTGCTTGTCCTCATACCTGCTGGCATCGGCTCCATCATTGAAGTAAGTGCACACAAGGAGGAAACGCGCACTTAAAAATGCATGTTGGTACACTCTTTACAAGCATTCCGAACTAAATACAAACATGTACATGAATTTAATTAAAACTATAGAAGTATATGTGATACCTCTGAAAAGAGAAGTTAGGCACCTTTTTTTGTGTTCTTTAAATTGAATGATATCTGTACATCATTTCAGTTAGCTCAAAGTGTCAGTTAAGGGGAATAAGACACCCCTCTCCTCCCTCTCCAGCTTAACATCACTTAACATTATGCTCTTGATATCAAGTCAAGTGTATAAGAATAAATTCTAAGATTTCTGTTGATGAATGCCTGATATTCTGTGTTTTGGGATTGGTTTGTTTTTTTTGTTGTTGTTCCAGGTATGGAAAGTGAAGAAGGCCTTTAAGATTCAGGTTTTCTGGAAAGGAGGCAAACCATCATTCCTGGTAGGTGTGTGCATGTGTGTGTGTGACTGGTTGTTCATTTTGTAGGTTGCTCTACACTTAAGTTTGTTAATGGTAAATGAACCATCAGCACCATAGATTGCGTTCCTTTTCCCTGCCTGCTGCTGTACTGGAGCGCTCTACTAAATTACTGTGGGTTGAAACTGGAAGCTGCAACTGTGTTGATGCAGTAGTGTAGCTAGGATACACCTGTAATAGCTACATTTAAGTGGAAAATGCTACAATGGGCAATTCTAATGAACACATAACATTTGGAAATTGTCTCTTTGGCCACAGCATTTTTCCATGTTTCAGATCCACCCACCTCGCAGCTGTACAGACAAAGAAAATAAATGTGTTTTTTTTCTTTTTCTTTTCTGTGGAACAGTTTGGGAAATTAGATGAATCAGAGA
Source organism: Gadopsis marmoratus (assembly GCA_036023855.1). Taxonomy (NCBI): domain Eukaryota; kingdom Metazoa; phylum Chordata; class Actinopteri; order Centrarchiformes; family Percichthyidae; genus Gadopsis; species Gadopsis marmoratus. Next base: position 50,424 of record JAVQJF010039133.1, on the reverse strand, counting down.
GGAGAACAGAAGAGTACGATACTCTGGTGAGACACTACAGACTCTCGCATGCATCAACAATACAATAATCCATACTTTCTACATAATTATAATCAGGTTATTAAATTACTGGACAGTATAGATTGTGTTGTAACTGGATTGTTGTGTTTCTCTGTAGGCCATGAAGTATCTGTCATACCTCCTTTACCCACTGTGTATCGGAGGGGCCACGTACGCACTAATATTCCTACGGTATAAGAGGTAGGGGTCTGAGCGTGAACATAATGTGCACAATCTTCCTAACATGATTACTAATCATGTGGTACTGATGTTCTCCGTCTCCCTGTTGAATATGTGATTATCTCCCTTTGTTTCTCTGTCCCTGTTCTAGTTGGTACTCGTGGTTGATCAACAGTTTGGTTAATGGTGAGCTTTTCCTATTTAAATTATTATTTTTTTTTTTTAAACACCTTTTTTATCGAAGAATGGACCAATTCGTTATTAACCGTATTGATTACCACCCTGTGCCATCGATTTAACACGATGTCTTGCATATGTTCTTGACCGTTCCAGGTGTATATGCCTTTGGCTTCCTCTTCATGCTCCCTCAACTGTTTGTCAACTATAAGGTGTGTGTGTGTTGTCTTACTCTTCAAAAAATGTAAAAATGTGGTAAAATACATCATAAAGACTTCTTCTAAATTTGTGCCTAATCTCTAAATAACTGTGTCATGTAATGTTAAAGGTGCCTTGTGGGGTTTGTTATGTTTACATTCAGTGTTACTCGCCAAAACACATTTTGTGTATGGTTGAGGTCCAACAAACATGTTGAGTGAAATTCGTTATTAAACATTGGCAAAGCCAATTTTGTATTTATTTTCTTTAAGTATTTTAAATCCAGCATCTTCGTTCTTGTCTTTGTTGGCGCATTGCAGCATATGTTGGTGTGTTATCGACACCTGTAGATGAGTGGAATAGTGTGACACCATTGGTAAAAAATAGATAAACCTAGTAGAACAGCTTCATAGCGCTGCTAGAGCTCTAAAAGCTGCTCCAGATCTTCTAGCAAAGCGTGCTCGCCATAGCCGGAAATTGTTCAGATATCGCCTCAAAGCTTCTTGGAAACATAAATTGCACCACAGCATTGGATTTCATTTGATTTACTGTTTTTGTCCTTCAAACACCCCACTGACTTATGCTTAATTCAACAGCTGAAATCTGTGGCCCACCTGCCCTGGAAAGCCTTTACATACAAGGTGAGCACAGTTAGTCAGTTATCCATTTACTACAGGGAGTACTGATTAACATGTTTTAATGAATGGATTGTCTAGATTTAAAGATGTGTTGTTATATTAATACTAACTGGTAAAGCTTTAAAACTGCTCTGTTCTCTCACAGATACTGAATTATGTTCAATATAACAACCATTTTTAAGCGGCCATCTTCAAATGTTAAATTATTTAAGTCACTGAATGTCCTCATCAATGAGTTGTGCATTTTTTGAATTATTAACTGATTGATATTGATTGATTGTTGCCAGGCATTCAATACCTTCATCGACGATGTGTTTGCCTTCATCATCACCATGCCAACGTCCCACAGACTGGCCTGTTTCAGAGACGATGTGGTGTTTCTCATTTACCTCTACCAGAGATGGTACACATCACACACACAGATTCTTAAAGGACCAACAAAAAAATACCCAACAGTTTTCCAACCTAAAACTATCTCTCTCTCTCTCTCTTCCCCAGGCTCTACCCAGTGGACAAAACAAGAGTAAATGAGTATGGACTTTCTTACGACGAAAAACCCAAAGGAAAGGCTCATAAGGACTAGAGAGGAAAGGCGAGTTATTGGCTTCCATGATCTGCAGGTTTTGCATTGATACTGGTTTAACAGTCCAGAGGCACCTGGGAAAATATTTTTTGGTTTCTCTTAGTTGTAAATGGTCCAGGTGCAGCAACATCCTCATGATTTTTTTCCACCTCGTACCACTGTGCAAAATGTTCAAAATGGTCAACAGCTGCTTATCCACCTTCTGCAGTCTGGATAGTTTTTTTTTTTTTTGGGGGGGGAGTTGTTTTGTTTTGTAGTGTGTCACAGTACAGGAAGATCACTAAGATAAATGAATGGCCATCACCCTGTTCATGAATTATGACCATGTCTACCACAGGTCAGACCCTGTTCAGCTTTGGTATGGAAGACTACACTGATGACTATAGTAACTCTTATATTGGTGGTGGCTTCGAGCCTTCTCAGCCAATCTACGAAACCAGTCACATTCCTTGTCTATTGGAACAGCTCTGTCCTTTTTAATATCACTGGAGGTTTTTTTTAACCTTGGTTTCCAGCTTTGGGTGTCTGCAAATACTGATTTGATTGCACTGAGCTGCAAGAGTAAAATGTGATTTATTACATTGGGTGGGACTCCCAATATTAAGCTGCCTCTTGAGAACCATGGCCAATATTTTATTTTCAGAAATGTAGCCGCAATATCAGAAAATAATTATTATTTTAAACATTTATATGTTTACACATTCCAGTTGACTGAACTGACTGGTTCAGACTACTTTAAGGAACCAATATCTAAATATATCAATGTTCCATATTACTATTCCATATTATTCCATAAGCTTTCAGAAAAATATGAGTTGAGGCAAATGCTTTTTACAAGTCGGAAACTGGTAATTACGGTAACTCTGATATAACATAAAAGGTGGAAAACAAGTGGATGTATTGTTGGCACAGTAAAAAAAATTCCTGAACGAGAATTTGACACCTCTAGAAATGATATGAAATGATGTTTTGATTCTGAAAAGGCTATTAACAATTTGCCTCTTAGAAAGTATCAATGCGTAGACATTTCACAGTATGTATCCCAAATTATCATGTGATCATTTCAAAGTGTTTATCCCAAATTATCATGTAGACAAGGCTAACTTAAACCTGCAACAAATTTCAGAACCACAGATGCAGTTTAACCTACCCGTTAAAGTGAGAACATGCTTACAAATGACTGAGGCACGAGTCAAAGAAAAAGGCAATCCAAAAATAGTCTGAAATTTCAAATGCATTACTTTAACGTTTAAGATTTTTTTTGAATGTTCTTTCCACCTATGCACATAGATGGCTGTAATAGAAGCACAGTAGATTCTTATTTGTTGCCATGGTACCGGGGATACGTATCCTGAACGTTCCAGGATCTCTGAGCTGCAGGAGAAGCAGATAGAAAATTGTGATTTGTTGCCATAGAGCTAAATTGCCTGAACGTTGTAGGATATTAAGCTTGAAAGTTCCAGAAGCTGTTGAGCTGAGTTTCCTGCTCTGTACACTCGTTAAATGATGCTGACTTTTACTACACTGTAACACAAGAGGGTACCACTAAAAGCCATAATGTCCTTTCCATCCACTGTAGTTTTGTAGTTTTACCTACTCAAGTATTTTTTACACAATCAGGGCCAAGGAAATTATTTAGTGCCAAATGTGAGAATGATTCTGTTTGTGAGCTTTGCATGTTAACCATATGATGTTTTTAAATAGACACTGACATTGTGAGGGAAACAGTAAATGGTCTTGAGGAAAGTATTACTACATGTGGAGTTTCAGTCACATTTTGAAATTTTTTTTTTGGCCATAGTTCTGATGTTATGTTGCTGTTCTTTTTAAATAGAAAGGCTTCTTGGAAGCAGCATACTCCATTTGTGGGCAAAGATCCAGCCCAGGTTATCTGTTCCTGTGTAAATGCAGCGAGGAGAGATTTGCCTTGAATCGGCTTTCCTTATTGTATTGTCTGTATTTTTGATTGAGAATAAATAAAACTGACTGACTTAACATGTTATTTGCAGTGTATTTAAAAAGGTTTTTCTTCTGCACATATTCTTCATAGTTTTGGTTTTAAGTGAGTCATATATTAAAAATATGACTAGAAATTAGAAAACTAGTTCAGGGTGTTTAATTTGTATACAGGCTTTTGTTTTGTGAATTATTAAATTTAGCAGAAAAATAATTTCAAACTCAAAATACTGGGCGCGTTCCGGATTGTCCGTACGTCTGTCGTTTCTTCGTGTGCGCGCTGACGTCAGAGGCACGCAGCCCTGACGCAGATTATATTTGCCAAGCTCCGCCCTCTCTCTTCCCTTTTCCGCTGTAGGAAGTAAGCGTGCCTAAGGTGCTCGGTTCTTCACCAGAAGCTAAGGCCCACAATCCGGCGACTAGCACCGCTAAATTTAGGCATCCAACGCAACAAACACAAAAACCAACATCTACAATGGCCTCCGTGTCCGAGCTCGCCTGCATTTACTCCGCGCTGATCCTCCACGACGATGAAGTTACCGTCACCGTAAGTTGCACCGGGTGATGTCTGACAGCTCAGCCAATGCGTCCTACCTGGACTCTTCGGCAGCTTTGTGTTGGTGGCTGAAAGTCCTAAATGATAAACGCTGAGTTTGTAAGAACTCCACAGACAGCGGACTATTAATGTCTGTTAAAATGTGACTTTAGGTGTCCCGATGTCCAAACAGTCCCTTACACCGGCCAAAATGGCGGCACGCTTAAACACTGACGGCGGGCCACGGTTCTGCATCAGGGCAGCGGCTGTGCCTGTGGTGTGACATTCACGAGTGTCCGCAACATGTGTCCCTGGATGCTGTTTCCACGTCTTGAACACCTAAACTAGCAGCTGGAGTTCTTGAGTCGTTCACCGGCGGGCGCTGACCTGGCTAATGCTAAGCTAAGGGAATGAACATGCTTTTATTTTCAGAAAGGGTGACTTGAGTTAACTGGTGTGCGTTAGCGCGGGCTAATGTTCGCCTGCTTGGTTTCATTCGCCACGACGCTGTAGTTTGTTTAAAGTTATCCTGACAGGTTTGGTAACGTTACACGTGGACGCTGCACACAACATCTGTATGATGTGCAAACCGCTGCATGAATCAGGATGTGAGATGATATAAAGAAGCCCAGTTGTGGTAACAATACACATAGTCAGCGGAAAGGTTGACATAAGTTCTGATCTATTTAGTGCAAGAGTCCAAAGTGATGTCTTCAAATGACCTTGTTTTTGTCAATTAAAATATGTGTGCGTGTGAAATCTTTCCATATTACGATGCAAAGTAACGTGAGGCAGTAACAGAAGACTGGGCTCGCGCTGAAATGTTCCTAAATTCAGTACTATTTCTCAATGAAGTAGATTTTTGTAACAATTGCTGTTTTCTGTGTCTGCAGGAGGACAAGCTGAACGCTCTGATCAAGGCTGCAGGAGTCACTGTGGAGCCCTTCTGGCCAAGTCTGTTTGCCAAGGTGAGCGACCAACACACACTTTGTCGACACACCGTTCGTGAACTGCTGTTGTGCCATGATTATGTGGGCAGAGTCTTGTTAATAACACGTGATGAAGGGGTGGCACAAACGCAGGGTTTAAACCAGTAGGATGTAGTAGTATCTGTTGCTTTTCCTAAAATCTTGAGTGCCATTTTAAGTTCCTACAACACTTTGATCAGCTATGAAATGCCAGAGTACCTTAATGTACAGTTTTTGTTTAGTTATGAAGGAGATCTGCTGGTGCAATACTTTCTGTAGCTCTTATTAGGCTGTGTTCACACTCAGGCCACTTTTCATCTGGATTTTTTTAAAGTCAGCAATTCGAGACGATTGTACCTGACATTGCATATTGCAGTCACAAGATTTGGGATATAACGTGTTGGTGTGCCGTTGTGACAACTTGCGCCAATGAAAATGTCAGAAGCACTTGGATTAAGACTCTGCAGAAGGTCTGTGTGGTGGATTTGACTGGCCTGTGGTAGGGTTTCTAGGTATTTCTGATTTGTACCGGAGTTTGGTCAATGCATGTTACTAAGCACAAACATGAACTGCAGAAGAGTTGGTTCTACATAACAAAAGTGTTAGTCCTTTCTTGGTTAGTTATGTAGGTCTGTGCTTCACTCGCCTGAGCGATCCCCGGAGATGTGAATGAAGTGTGACTGACCTGCGACTGTTGTCATTTCTTTCCTAGGCTCTTACCAGCATTGACATCGGCAGCCTGATCTGCAACGTTGGAGCCGGAGGTGGAGCTCCAGCTGGGCCCCCTGCTGTTGGTGCCGCTGCTGCCACTGCTGGTGACGCCCCAGGTAACTGAACAGATGGTAGACAGGCTTAACATTTAAATGCTCCAGATATTTCAGTTGGTGTTTGTTACAGCAACATTAAAATGAAGCTACTTGATGATGGTGCGAATACGGTATTACGGAGCTTGATACAAAGGTTACGTTATGCACCCTGCATCTTTTGACTTTGTTAACCATACTTATCTTGTTTACCTCTACAGCCAAGGAGGAGGAGAAGAAAGAGGAGAAGAAGGAAGAGTCTGAGGAGTCGGACGATGACATGGGCTTTGGTCTCTTTGATTAAAACAGCTGTTTTTTAAGAAAACGCAATAAAACCTAAAAATCACTTGTGCTTTCTTTTTTTGTTCTCCCACATGTTATATAGTCTGTTACAGACACAAACATCACATGTCACGTCAGTGACAAAAAGCATCAGCACAGTATTTTATTTTTTGTGAGCCTGTTGTGATTGGTGTGTACCCGTTACTGATTATAATCCTTGATGTAACAGATTGTGTCCATTCTAAGACCATAATAAAGGCAGTTGGTTAAGGAAGAGGACAAGTATTGTAAGGGGAGAGAGTTGCAGACGTGAGTATATACTGGAGGAAATGCTGTCAGTGGCCCATTAAACGAGAATCATCTCACATCAAGTGATCAGAAGACAATCTGGCCAGAAGCCCTTCAAATCAGCCGCCTGGTGGAATTCCGAACAGGAAGATATTTTATTGAAAAACACAACTGAATTCTGAATAATTAAACACAAAATCAATGCCCTAAAAGTTAATATATCAAAGAAATAAACAGTAAATTAAATATACAGAGCTTAGTGTATCTATCAACATATATACAATATTGGTGCTGAAATAATTGACAACCTGAATATGATTATACCCAGTACAAGACTTACAGTACAACATTAGTGTGGATGTGAAGGTACTAACAAGTTTGTTTATGCTTCACAATCTGTCTTCACCTGTTGTCTAACTGGTAGTACAGACTGAAAATATCCTGTTGTGCTAAATTGTGAATCACTATTTGAAAGTGATTGAAAGCAGGTAAAGCACAGAGACAATATCAATATGTAGTAAGCGTACCACCTGTCAATCAAGGATGTGGCATGTTATCCTATATCCAAGATAGGTTGTCCAAGCCACCATGGTATTTCACCTGCCAATTCCTTGAATGTAAATTATTCAAAGTGCAGTCAAAGGTTCTGTGACTGCGCAGGTTTCCGTAGAGTAGTGGTTATTGATGGGTACTGCAGCTGTACCGTCGCTCTTTCCTTTTCTCGAACGGGGTGGAAACAGCGCCACCAAAAATCCGCTTGCGGTCAAAAATATATTACATCCGTGGTGATAAGAACTACCATAGATAATTAATTATAAAAGTTAAGGGAGTTAAGCTCCACGAACATCCTAAAGCATTCAAATTGTGTTTTCATGGTACAGTCAAAGGTTCTGTGACTGCATATACACAGCACAGGTTTCCGTAGTGTAGTGGTTATCACGTTCGCCTCACACGCGAAAGGTCCCCGGTTCGAAACCGGGCGGAAACAAGTTTTTCACCTTTTCCATTTTGCTTTAAGACATCAGAAAGAACATAATAATAAGTGCTCTAAGTGCTCAAATCAACGACCAGGCATCTCCTGACAGTTGCCTTTGTGTACAATGTGTTACTTTACAGAATATATGAGTCAAGTTTCCCCTCAGTCTTATTAAAGACCACGTACATCTAAGCACCAAGTGTTACATTTGCTTGAACTACAGTGTTTGGATTCATACATTCAAATGATTAAAGTTCGCAAAACGCTCATAAGTCACCTGTTAGTAAGCACACGGTGCTCCTTTTGTATGAGCGATAATGGCTCAAAAAGCAGGTGGTAAAGTAACAAAATGTCAATGTGAAACTCAAAATACTGCTAGCAGAATTCTGAAGTCAGGGCAGCTGTGACATTAGCCTACATTTAATAACAGCATTTCTCATCGCCTCCCTGCACTTACTTTTAGAGTAAGATTAGGGGCAGACACACTTAAAGAGACAGACCCACAAATTATTTCTTAATGATAACAGTGTTTTATTTGCTTGATTTAGCAACTGTACATGTGACTCCTTCCTGAGAATACTGCTCACCTCAGGGGAGAGGGAACAGTGGAATGGAGAGAGAATCAGAGAGGGAGGAGAGGAAGCCAAAGCCAAGGGGAGGGATGGTGACAGAGCAGAAGAGAGAATAAATAACTCCAGTGGAGGGAGGTAGAAAGACAGGAAAGGAAAACAGGAGGACTGATAAAGAGAATCATGAATCGTGGACAAAAACTGTTTAAACGTTAAACCTCATGAACAAAGTCTGTGCCCCATTTTGGCCACCAACCCAAACTGTAGTTAAAAAAGACTGGTTTGGGTGTATCTGTCCCTGGTTTTGAGAGGGGTTTAGGTTCAAATATATAGATGCAACTGTAATTCACCCCCTGATAAAGACTTACAGGTCATTCTTAATGTTTAATTGCATTCTTAATATGTCCCTGAAAATCCAATTCCTGGATCAGCTAAACTGGAGGAAATTTGACAAAAAGGGTGTAAGTGAAAGCTTACACTGCATGTTGTTGCAGTGAACGTTTGTGTGAAGACAAATAGGATAGAACTGATGCAACAACACGACTCGGCTTCAATATACAAAGCAAGCAATATGGTAACCACCGTTAATTTTACATTTTTGAAGAAACTAGTGCAAAAACGAGGGGCGTGCTGCTGCTTATAACCTTTCTTGAATTGTTGAGTAAACCGATTAAATATACCTTTGTAGTCAATCGCAGTGCATTTGGCACAGGGTGACCTACTCGAGTATAATTAGCACCTCCACTGTAACTCAGAAACCACCCTCTCTCCACCTCTCACCCCCCCCCTTGTCCATCCCTCTCCCTTATTCGCTAAGGATTCATGCCTCAGAAACATGTTAAAAATATAGCGTCTTTGTATATTTACGATGTAAGTTAACTTAAAAAAAGTGGCCTGTGACGTTTGCTCTTCAAAGTTTTTCATATTTCATTTGTGTGCCATCTGTTGATGCCTGAGATAAAGAGAAGATGAAAAAAAAAGATGAAAATACGACATCTATGAGGAGCCGTAAATCAATGATTTTTGCATTTACAATTTCAAAGAGGAAGGTTGAAAATAGCAATAATAATAATAATTAACAACGCTATAAAAGCATGTTTAAACAACAACATTATCACATCATCTTCATATACCCTCCTCGTCCTGGCTCTTCACTTCCAGTTGTTACATCCTGCATATGTGGAGAGTGTTAGTCGTGTTTGCGTGGCAGATTCTGGTGCGTCCATTCACCAAAATATCTCTGCAGTCCTTCAAGTGAGCCTCTGAAACCTCTGTTTGATTCACTTAAAGATTAAAAAGTAGTGATGGATGATTAAAAAAGACCAACAACAACTCATTTTTGAGGATACGTGATGGGGGAGAAGAGCGTTTCTCTGGGTACAAAAAGCAAACAATGCAACAAAAGTACGAAACGACGCAATATCGACCGAAACGTGAGCGTCGCCAGAGAGGAAAAAAAAGGAAACGGTGAATGTTTGAGGGCGCTGATTGTTTCAGTCAGTCATGTCTGCTGTCCATCAGTTTCATCCGTCCGTCACTGATATCCATCTAAATGTTCTCTTCTCTTTGTGATTTGCTGGGAGCTACTGCACTCTCCTCCTCGACAGCAACAGAACCCCCCGGCCCCGCCCTCTCCGACTTGATTAAATCCTGATCATCTTGAGTCGTGATTGGTCGATGACATCCAGCAGGTTCTTGGCGTCGACTGCGAGGGCGTGAGCTGCCATTAGCATGTGTTTCTTGTAGTCCTTTTGTAAACTGTCCAGAACAAAGAAAACAAGTGCGCAATAAAGTTAAGTAGTAAATCATCTTTATCAGTTAAACATATAGAGGGCGTTTGTACCCACCTTGTCATGACATACTGTTGGGCCAGTTTCATCTTCGATATTAACTCGGCCAGATCTGAATTCAACAACTTCTGAGCCATCTCAATCTGTGATAACGCAAACCAAATGTCAAGATCAGAGGACACGTAACAAAAAAAAAGAAGAATTGAAAAGAGTCAGAATAGAATAGCTTCTTGGTCACTTCAATATATGTGGAAACACACGTGTGGGGCGTGCAGATCCTTCAATATTGCACATTGGTAAAAAGTTATGAGAGTCACAACAGACAATTTAAAAAAATTATTTTTAAACAAGAGATACTGTTCCCCCCATTTTAGTCCCTATACTCTTTCTTGCTCCATAATTTAGACACTTTCTTTTGCTCTCATAACAATGTTTGGGAACTGGAAGTCAGATGGAGTTTACATGTTTAACTGTAAAGAACATAGCGTTTTAAAATGATACAAACATAACAAGTTGTGTATTATATGACAGCATGAGCCAGTATGGAAAAAACAAGTGACATCTACTGTGAATCCATCCATCATCAATAAGCACTTATCCTTAAAGGGTCACGAGGGGCTGGAGCCGACCCCAGCTGACAGTGGGCGAGAGGCGGCGTACAGCCTGGACAGGTCTCTACTGTAAATATTATAGTCTATTCAAGTGAAAAAATGCCTTGTTTATATCTGTTGTATACATGTTTGCATGTATAAAACCACTTATTTTAATAATTCATAGAAATCAGGATTTTTGTCCAGTGATTTTACTCTGGGGCACTTTTAGATGCAGTATTCTGAGAAGCTCTTCGTATTTTCAGCCTCCAATATAACATTTTAATTGTGTGTATGCCTTTACCTCTCTGTGTGTGCTGGCTGGCAGCACAGGAAGCGTCTCATCCACTGTTGCCAGCAGAGTCCTCAGCGCCAAACCCACCTCCTACCAAACACACACACACATTTGTGCATCAGTCTTCAGTTAATATGCACATTTAAATCTTTTGCTGATGATGGATCTTTAACTTGTGCCCAGATACTTTAAAATAAGGGAGTGTAGCGGCATAACATTTTCTCCATGTTAGAGTAAGCTAAAATAAGTAAGCTTCAGAGTGAATATAGATCCTACCTTGACCATTGGGACATACTCCTCTGGGGCTGCAGGCTGAATCCTATTGGACATCTCAATCACAGCTTTAACCAATCCTGTCACATTCTCATACACTTTGTCGTTGGAACGATCCAAGTTGGCGGTGGGGGGCGGGCTGATCTCCTGAGGCTGCAACTGGACCAATGATGAAAGTATGACTGTTACAGTGAGCCATTAAAAACAGAAATCTTACATGTTTTTTAACTAAATCGTATGAAAAGAGTGTTTTAAATTAATTCCTTGTAGAAATTGCATTACGAGTCAAATTTTAATTCTAAAAGAAAAGCTCGTTCTGCTACCAGGGTCAACATAGGTGACTGTAGTTAGACTGAAGCTGACACTGGGAGGCAGTATCCGACTAGATTTACACACCCTCTCTTTCTCGCTCACACACACACGATACCTTTACTTTCATACTTTGACAGAAGAGTGTGTTTGTTGGGTTGTTAGCACAGTGTGAAGGCGGGACAGACAGGGTCAGTTGTCTAGTGACAGACTCAAAGTTCAACCTGCATTAAGCAATAGTTGTTATACTAATGTTGTGTTTAAGGTCAGTTTTGCAAATAAAAAGATTAACTTGCATCTTTAACAACCTGATAAGTTGTTGACGCATATCAGAGTTTGTCTTTCTGGCCACTAGTGGTCAAAAATCCCTTAATGCAGGTTTAACTAAAGTTCACAAATCTACCCAGCTGATTCGAATTTGTTTAAGCTACAGAACCTTCTTTAAACGGTGTAGTGTGTCCATTAATAATGTGGGGACATAATTAAAGCATGGCTAAAGCGATTTGTAGGCCACCCCTTTAATGAGAAAGAACTCAGCAGAGGGGTGGAAGTGAAAAAAAAAAAAATCACCTTAAGCCACAATTCAGCGTTTATGCATTAAATGTTGGCTTGTGAATGAGATAAAGTCCCTTTATCAGTCAGAAACAATACACTTAAAGACAAAATGTTGAAGACAAACATATCCCACAGCTCCTCCTGTGAAGATCTCGAATCACAGGACGAACTTTAAATTAATGTACATTTTGTTTGGATGTTTCTTCTACACCAAACCTATAACCAGTTAATTATTGGAACTATGTTAACTACATTCATTTAACTATAATCAATATTTAAAAGATGCAATGGAAGACATACAGTGACATCTAGTGATCTAAGTAAAAACACTACAGTGACTTTTATTTTTCTTTACCACTCTGGCTATGGCTACTAAAAGCCTAATGCCAGCTTGTTAACATGATTCGTAGTATCCATTACTTTGCTGAAGACCATGAGATGCATTTGAAAGCCCCAGTTGAGATTATTTTATCACAAATCCTGCTCCGAGGACAAGAATCAACTTCGACTGGCAAATGTTTTGGTTGACATGCCAACAGTTGACTTTTTGTTCTGTCTCCGGTAAAGAAAAATAACTCGAGTACAATCCAGAGAGCTCCAGAAAGCTTCTCTGCACATGATAATGATGGAAACTATTAGCTAAGTAACTCTACAATGACAGACACACACAAAGATCAGCTTACCCTCCACGGCTATGGGGAGGTTGAGGAGATGGGAAGGAGGTGCGGTTGGGTGGATGGGGGGGTGACAGGGAAAAGGGTTGCAGGTCGTGAAGAGAGCGGAAAGGGTTTGACAGATTGATTGGTGGATAAATCGATGCAGAGTAACACGTCAAAAAAGGTCCGATGGGGAATAACAAGGTGGCAGGGTGTTAAAGGGAAAGAAATAAATGAGGGGGAGAAGGAGTAAAGGGGGAGAGAAGAGCGACAGCACATTAGGCCAAAGCCAACCACAGGCAGCACAGCATGCAAACCATCAATGCCAAATAGTGTTGAAGTCAACTCAAAAACGATATGCGAGAATAGGAACGTCCAAACCAAGCGTGCAAGGTTAACGCAATAAAATACGGAACTGCCAGAGTTCCATCAGTGAAAGAGGCTAAATAAGTTCACAAAAATGATCTTATTCAACTATATCGGATCGTGTATGTGTGCATATATACCTTGACCCCCTCATTGTAGCTGTCCACAGGGCAGAGACTGGACAGGTTGCTTAGGTGAGCAGGAGCGCCGGGGCGCGGCGGCTTCTTAGGTGGAGCCACGTGTTCTGGGAAAAATAAAAAGGAGTTTGATATCATCATCTGTATGTAGCATGTTATTACTCTCTGTACAATGGCTACTTTTACTTTTGATACTTTAAGGACATTTTGCTGACATCACTTCTGTACTTTTACTTTAATAAAAGTTTGAATGCAGGACATTATATTTTTACAGTGTCTGTCTGTCTGTCTGCTCGTTCTCTCACCTGGTTTCCCTACAGGCTGGTAGATATGTTGGCTTCCACCCTGTGTAGAGACAAACGCACACACACACACACATAGATATAGATAGACAGATACACCAGGTTAATGCTAGGCAAACCTTCAGTTAGCCACGTGAATATAAATAATTAAAGGAGACAAACACTTTCAAGAGGATTTTTGCGAGGCCGCTAAAAAGTGAATACTGATTTCACATTTCCCACCAGCATGTCACCACTCAGCTACAGCTACAGTTGATACAGAGAGGAGATGATGCGGATAATGCTGAGAATTGGCTGTAGCTTTAGGATATTATAACATACATTTACAATAAACTGGGACTGTGCAGTGCTTCTGGGTTTAAAGCTCCCATGAGCCCTCTGTGGTCATGTGGTTGGTGTGTAGGCAGTACCCTCCCTGTCACACAGACAGAAATACTTTCTCTGTTTCTCCCAGCCTCTGCACTTCCTCTGTCTGCCTGTCTGAAATTGGTCTCCTCTCTGCTATAATCAGCTACTTTTCTCCCCTTTGCTCCTTGCTTTTCAGCATTTCTCCAATTACACTTTGACGCTCTTTTACCTTTGCATTCTTCTCTCCATCAGTGCGTGGGACTCGACAAAACCACCTACCTAACAGGTAAACTCACACACAGTGACTGACCGGTGCTTGTAGTGTGCCGTCCTCTCTGTCGATGCTTCCTCTGCTGTTTCTGGACTCTGTCTTCTGCAGGGGAGAGACAGAAAGACAAACTGAATTGAAAAATGTGGAATATAAAAACCATAACTGAGCATGTGATTCAGAGCTATTTCAACTACTGTAATAAATGTAATTAACTTGCAAAATGTTCCAGGTAGTTCTAGTTTAGTGATCAAATCAAGTAAAACAAACAGGAACACATTGTGACTATGGCTCTGATTGCAAATCCTTGAAGATCTTGAAATACTCACTTTAACAAACAACAGAAAATATGAAATATGAAAAACACAATCGGTAAACTGTTTGACAGCCACCTGCAGGTTACAGAAATAAAAAGTCCACGGAAAGCAGCTAATAGTTATCTCTTCCAAACCAAATGCCATATTTCAACAGAAGAACGCAGAAGTGAAATTCCACCAATGACTATGACCTGCAGCAGTTTGTCATTTTTCCATCAACACTGCCTCCAAAAGTGAACATCATCACCATCAAGTCAGTGAGGAAGAAGAGCAGCAGATAAACACAATCCTCTTCACACAGATAACTTCATGGCATCACAAAACAGTACCATCCCAAAACTCTGGCCACATTTGCACCACTAAAACCAAGCATGACTCCAACTCCCTCTCTCTACCGTTTTGGTGAAGCACGCCTTGAAGAGATGCATCCTGGGAGAATAGAGGCTGAAGAAGACGGGAGGAGGAAAGCAGAGAGTGGAGGCCATCGAAAGAAGGGCAGAGATAGGGAGAGAAAGCATGAGAGGAAGAGAGATAGAGGCGAAGAAAAACTTAAGACATCGAGAGAGAAAGACTGAAAAAGAAAATCATAAAGGAGAGACCAGAGAAACTGGGAGAGAGAGAGAGGAAACTAAGAATGTGGAAGATGGGGCGAAGAGAAATGGACTGAGAAAGACAGAAAAACTGAGTCAGAGGGGGAGGAAAAGATAGATAGAAAAAGGGAGAAAGTTTTTCCAGAGGAGGAAAAGCTCCACTGAGCCACAGAGACAAAATCCTGCAGAGAAAAGATCCAGCCGCCTCAAACTCTCCTCTGTTTCTCTCCCGGAGTCTGTTTCTCCCTCCCACTTTTTCCACCTCTCTGCATCTCCCTCTGTTTCCCTCTCTCTCTGATGGGAGACTCCTCGTTCGTTCCACCCTCTCCATGGCTCTTGCCAATCCCACTTCCTTTCCCCCTCCTTCTGCCCTCCACTCTTGTTCCTCTTGACAAACCTCCATTTCTTTCTTTTCATTTCCTTCTCTCCTATTGCTTTGCATTTTTGTTCTCTTTTAGAGATCCTCCTTTTAGTTTATCACAAGGTGTACTTGCATCTTTCACATATAGAACTTACTTTTCCAATTAGACAGTACTCTGTAGTGGTAGGAAAAGTGTTGACGTTGCAAGTATTAACAGCAAAATGTACTGTATGTAGCAAAAAGGTCTCATTAAGCAGCAGATTGGCCCCTGTCACCATATCATAGCATAATATAGCTTATATTATTGGATTATTATTACTCATGTGTTGCTGATGCATTGCTGTGTAATCAGTATTTTAATGCAGCTTGCTGAAGTGATGCTAATTTTAACAACTTTATATACAGTTGGGTACACTTTATAGAAATATACCTGTTTTAATGTACACGGGAGCATAGTTTCTTTATCTTTAGTATTGTTTCAGACCTGAACTTGAAGCTCATATTCATATTTTAACTTGTAAAATACAGATTCTATGCCATTAGCCCTCAGAAAGTTTCACAGATGTATTATCCAGATATTTACATGTTACGGGTTCTGTTGAGGATTTTCTAAACCCAAGTTACTAGAGTGGCTATCAACTCTTTCTAGTGTTGTCAGTGCGGAATGCAATGATCGAGGGCTTAGTCAACACAAATCCGTTCAAACAAGTGATAATACTGAAGGCTACAGCTACAGAGTTCCACTAAGAGTTCATAAACCCCACTGCCTTAAAAAATAATCCTCTCAGTTTGTCTTTGTGGTTAAATCAGCGGAGTGTCATAACTGATTGTCAGTGATATTGTGCAGTTTGCTTTATTTTCAAGTATTAAACCAGTGACATTAATGGATCAGAGCAAGATTAACAGACTGTGAATTCACCACACTGACTTTCTTTTTTGTATGAACTGACTTCTGGTCTTACAATGCTGGTGCATCAGAGGAAAAAGGAGGAAATGTCCCTGGGAAGTGGTTGCCCATTAGTCCCTCTGTGATGTATCAAGTGTCAGGAATGTGGCTGATAACGGGTCTTTATATTGATGGAAGAAGTCATCTATTTGATGAGTCGCTATTTGCAAGATATTTTATTTATCCCTGTGAAGGAAGCTTCCTTTCACTTGTAAATTTCCACGATCCAAGATCAGGGCCATAAAACCCCTGGGGTTATTGTGAGCCATTTAGCAATGAGAACAGCATTTAGGCATGGTCTTACCAAATGTTTGTGATGGTGGGTGCCGAGAGGAACTGTTGCACCAAGTGAACATACAGGCCACAAAGAAAATTACTACTCCCAGGGGTTTTCAGATAACAAATAAGGTATCAGCCATTAAGTCTGTCCTGAGAGACTTCCTGTTCTGTGAAACAAAAAATGTCCCTTTCAAATATGGTACGTTGACCAGATTTATCAGTAAGAACAATGACAGATACTCTTCACCCATCTCTGTGCTTTCTCTCTGCCTGTCTGTCAGCTCTCCAGCACCTGGCTCAGAAACGAAAACAGCCCATCCAGGCAGGAGGAGAAACTGTCTGACCTCAAGAAAGAAGAAAAACAGACTTGTTTTGCAAAAGGAGCGATTTGGCTCCTTTTGGGGGACGTTTCAGTGTCTGATGAGATAAATCAAGCACAACTGAGCCAGTTCAGATATTCTGCAGCTCATCTGGCAACAACAGTAAACATTAAGACGTTTTCCATTTTAGAATGTTTTTGTGCATGTTTGGGTTTGCTTTTATGGCTTGACGTTTTAATATTTCAGCATAAATTGTGTTAATAACACCACAATCTTATCCATAATGACAGGACACTGCTTTTGGCTGACCGAAGTAATCTTATTATTGAATAAGCAGCCACTGCACTCAGCTGTCTTGAATCTTCTTGGAAGACAACATACTGTAAACACATCTGTCATTTGCTACTGCTCATGTAGCATGCATGAACGCTCACAGCCTCACACATATAAACAAACCAGCACGTGCAGGTTGATAGGCAGCTAATGCTAGTTTGGTTAGCTGTCAGAAAAAGGTTCTAGTTAGCTACAATAGCTATTTGAGGGGCCTATTTTATGTGTTACCTTTTGGTCAGACTCAGCAACAAGCGTTTGAAATGATTTATGTAAAATTGAAATTTGTTTGGATTACTTTAGGGGGCTCGTGCTGCTTGCCCAGTTAACTGTTATTTGCAGAGTCGCATGCCCCTAAATCTCTCCAACGGACGTGGTGAGTGTACAGTGTTATGACAACCAAATAGACAGAATGACCTGGTTGGACCTCATAATATGGCAAACACTGTAAACAGCAGCTGATACATCATCTCTGTGTCTGTGTTATTACCATGAAGCTCTCCTCCTGCTCCAGCCACCGCTGGTCATCCTCCATCTGTTGTTGCTGGATCATCAGCCTCTCCTCCATCAGAGCGTGGCCCACACATCCACTGTCCTGTATGAAACATGGGTGTTTAAATGTGAATTGTTGCTCTTCCAACTCTTTCAGTCACCGTTACATGCTAACAAGTGATTGATTGAACTGTGTGATGATCTTAAATATATAATACAGATGACTGCAGGTATCAAGTTGACATTTTAAACACTGACTGCAGCTACTTTATTGCTCTGCACAAAGCACTGAAGTCTGCTTGAAAAACAATTTCACCATATGGTTGTAGAGCCAGCGCCTTACTACTATGATGTCACCCGCCATGTTTAATCAAAGTGAAAAGTAAATTACATGAACGATATGAAAGTTGAGACCTGAGTTGTTTCAGGCTCAACTGCCAACTGGGCAAAACCTGTTCAACAGCTTCAGTTCTATTGCTGAGATTTCATCCTTACGACTTGTTCAGGTATATTTTTTACGTGTTTTCTCACCTCCATGTTAGGGCTCCACAGTGCAGTGTGTTCGGGTCTGTGTTGATTCCAGGAATCTGTAGGAGGGTAGCTGCCTCCTACTCCGCCTACACCACCATGGGCTGACGGCTGGAGGGGGGACAGAAAGAGAGTGAAAAAATGGTTAATGGAAAGAAGGATCACCTTTTTCCATACTTGTTTTTGTTTGCTATTCCTACAACAGGACACAAGACCAAATTCAATAGAATTCTTTTGTAAATAAATATATAAAATAAAAATAAATCAGCTGATCAAGCAAAGGCTCTAACTAATTTACCTTTTGTAGCAAATGTAACTATAACTTAGTTAGTTTTTAGTTTGTTAGTGTAATTTTTCAGCTCCAAAAATGTTGTTGGGATGTGAACTGAATAAAATAAAACAAAAGGATTGAGAACATTTCTGAAATGCATAAAAACATGTATACTAAAGGTTACAGGAGTATAAATTGACTGATATTTCCTTAGAGGATATATCAAACTGCCAAATTTCAAATATATTCATAGAAAGGCTCTCTGAATCAGCAAGAATAATCAAGGAATAAATAGAAAATAATAATAAATAATAATCCTGTTAACACTTGAGGTAAGCATTGTTAATAACAACAAGGTATGATTTGACACGAGGAGCTTTTGTACAGTACTCCAGCTGCTCAGTCTGCTGTGTAATACACGCTGCCGAAATATATAGATGTTATTCTTACTTGTGATATAATCAAGTTAGACTTAAATAGCACTTAAAATGTGCACTCCTTATAAGGACGAGAGAGAGACAGAGAGAGAGACAGAGAAGCTCATTGCCATAAGAGCTGGAGAGTGACTTTGATTTGCGTGTGTGTGTGAGTGAGTGTGAGTGTGAGTGTGTGTGTGAGAGTGAGTGTGTGTATGTGTGGCTTTTAGAGCTACAGGAAATGCCTGCTGTCTGCTCGGTTTATAAAAAGAGGAATAACTGCACAAACACACTTGAAGTCACTGCACTCTCATTTTCTCTGCCTTCACATTTCTCTTTCTGACTTTGACACATGCAGCACACGCCTGCTGCCTTCTGACTTAACTCGGACTAAATACTCAGTTAACTAGGTTGGCCTTTCTTGTGATGATAGTGCACAACTTGAACATTTCAGATTGCCACACTGCCCAGCTTCGAACGATGATCTTTGCATCAAATATAGTATAAAAGTGGAGATGGCAGTGTCTGAAAACAAGAGAATTTTATAACTTTTCAATATTATACATGCTTTTTCATAACCTTTCAATGGCCAAATTTTCTATTCCTATATTTTTCCAGACCTATGTAGGAACTATACACAAAACATAACAGGTAGGTAAGTAGAACCACAAACAATGACAAATATTTAGACCTTTTTTAAACATCACGTTGCCTAGGTGGCAACGGTCAGTTAACATCAAGCAATAACTGGAAAAGAAAAGAAAGGCAGCCTTTCCACACAGCTGGGGGGCAACTGCAGGATGAACATCATGTCCGATAAAAGACACGTGTGCAAGTGTTTGTGGTAGTGAACACACACAACCTATAAAAAATATTTGATCAAAGATCTCAAATTAACACTGATGAGATCTGCACAAACCCATGTATTTGTATGCCTCGAATGTGCCGTCACTACCACAAACACGTTCATTTTGTTATCTATTCCTGACACTGTATATGTTTCTTAAATAAGTAGCTGTGGTGTGTTCCTTGATAACTGTTTCTGAATATGTGTCTGTCCTTAAAGACTCCTGTAAGACTTTATAGAGTCATAAATTCCCCCATCTTCCAGTCTCTACTCCGGCACACTGATGCTGTTTCCTTTCCACATAAAACCTCTGGAAGTCAGGGGAAAATGCTGCTGCAGCCACGGTGGATGAAAAGGAACAAAGGAGCACAGTTTCTCACTACGGGAGCTGTGTGTTTGTGTGCGTTTGCTGTACCGAAAAGTGGTTGAGTTGGGGCCCGGAGAAGAAGCCTTCACTGGAGCGAGGACTGGGGTAACCTGGTCTACTGGGCTACAGACAGAAAGATAACAGTTTGTTTCTGTTTGTCAGCCATGCCAAACACACAGAGACGTGACTCAGTAAGACAATCGGTCTTACTTTAGGCGGTGCTTCATCAGACCCTCCAGAGTCCCAGGACACAGTGATTTGTCTCCTCATCTCCATTCGAAGTCTCTCCTCCTGTTGAAGCTTCTCTTCCTCCAGTATGGTGCTACAAACATCATACACAAAAGGGCTCATCTTAAAAAGGGTTTACCATTTCATCTAAATAGGTGGTGGACCAAGAACAAATCTACTTCCAACATTTACTTGTGTATGTTTCTCAGTAAAGGAAAATAAATCAGGCAGGTCTTTTTTGGATGAAAAGTGGGGAAAACTAGACACATCATCTTTATAATTGGAGGAAATTAAAATCGTGGAAAATTCTTCTTTATTCATTCATTCATCACCAAGGACACAAAATGATAGAGGATACTGTGATTGTTTATGGAAAATACACCAAACTAATCAGAATCAGGGCTGGAAAACCAGGACAAAGATCATATAACCAATATATATAATATAATCAATCTGCTAAAAAAGGCGAGACTGTTATTCTTTATTCACCAAACCAAAAAAAGGTTTACTGCGCAGTTCTGATTACCTTTAATAAGACATTATATTGATGTGTAAAAATATTACACAGCAACTTTAAAGACAAAAAATCTGACTATGTGACATGCAAGTGACATTACTGTACAAACACTGGAAGTCATAGCACCATTCAGTACACACTGAGCTCATTAGTAAAGCATTACTATAGTAATAACATAATTGGTGTAATTAATATTTAACACATGACAACATGCAAGCACAAACTGACAAAAACATTTTATCACCTGAGTTGTGTTTTGAGTTCGGTGAATCGCGGCCGCTTGCTGGGGTCATACGACCAACATTTGGTCATCAAACTGTAGAGGGTGGGCGGGCACTGAGGAGGCATAGCCAATCGCTCACCGTTCTCTATCCTGCCAATCACGTCATTGTTCTTCACCCCCTGGAATGGCTTGATGCCGAACATCAAGATCTCCCACATACACACACCTACAGAGAGACGGAGGAACAAGCAGACGTGGTTCTTTAGGACAGAAAATTATTGACAAACACACAAATGTCAGACTATGTACTGGGATCGAATTTTTCCTGTAACAGCGACTAACAACACACGCATGAGCTCACCAAACATCCAGACATCACTGGCAGAGGTGAATCTTCTGAAGTTGATAGATTCGGGAGCCATCCATTTGATAGGAAGTTTACCTTTAGAAGCTGAATCAAAAACAAACACAGATACATGTGTACCTAAAGTACCAAAAAAGTACAGAGTAATTTTTACAATATTACATTATATTTGTAACATCCTCTTTTGAATTTTGCTATCACAATATGCAACTTCAGTCAAGATAAACTGCAGTACCCTGGTGTAACCTGTTGATGGTGGTAAAGTACTGGAAAAATAATTAAACCGTGTGGAGAGGTAGGACATTGAAAACCACATTGGATACATAAAAAAATTATAATGAATCAATGTTCTGTGTCATTACACAATGCAAAGCTGTGTATGAGTGTATTGGTTTCAGTGTGTATGTGTGTACCTTTGTAGTAAGAGCTGTCCTCCATGTATCGTGACAGACCAAAGTCTCCGAGCATCACACAGTCGACCGAAGAGACCAACACATTGCGTGCTGCTATGTCCCTGTGAGTCAATAACGGCTGTCATTAGGCCCGAAGCACAGATGTTATTAGTCGTTTCTTAAAATGCAAAATATCTATCAAAGGGCATGAGAGATGAAACACCACAGATGGGTCTGAAAACTGCTCCATATTCCCTGCAGAGTGCACTACACTGTACTTTCTGTCACTCTACTTCAGCGTCTTGAGTTTTAAAAGTAAACTTTATGAAAAATATAGTGCCCTAAAACATAAACAACGTAGTGTCCGTAAATGAACACTACCTCCTGCAAACATGGCATTAGTATGATTTATTTTAAAATTACATTCGCTATCAAAACTCTTGGAACTGTCCTGGTTATTAATCCGTTTGAACTTCTATATATGTGGAATGATAATAATGATGTGATTCCAGTACAAGCAATCAAAAGCCAACAGTTATTCCTCAGTCGGTCTATCTAATCTTCTGTGTGTGTGTGTCTGTGTACCTGTGTACAAAGCGTTTACTCTCCAGATACGCCAGTGCTGTGCTGAGCTGGTAGGCAAACAGAATGAGAGTGGCCAAATCCAAATTGTACTTCCTCACCTGAAGGAACGAACGCAACTGTAGACAGAAAAACAGGGATGGGGTAATGATAGAGAAATAGTTTTATATAGTGTATTTATGGAACAATGGCAGATACTACGTCAATGTGTGTCACCATTTTTAATGACAAAATGTGAAAATGTCTCACACTGATAATTGTCTGTCAGCAAAACCTTACCCAAACAGTGGATTTAGTTTTTTATCTAACTATAAGGGTTTTTCCTGAGCACCTACCATCATGACTTACACTCAACAGATTGCTTTGCATGTTGACAAGAAGTGACACACACTCTAATCTACTCAGTGCGCATGTGTGAACGGCCCGTTATCCACACAGCCTCAGGCGTACCTCTCCGAGAGTACAGAGCTCCATGATGATCCACACAGGGTTTTCTGTGATCACTCCGATCAGCTTCACGATGTGAGGGTGGTCAAACTGGCGCATGGTCACTGCAAGGGAAACAAGAAAATGAGTCACACTTTGCTAATAAGTCAAGTTGATACACACTCGCATACAAAAACACAGCGTGGTCTTACAGGCTTCTTGCAGGAACTTTTCTCTGACGCTGTCCGATGTACAGTTCTTACAGGTCTTAATGGCGACAGGTAGAGCTGGTTTGTCCTTCAGAACACGCGGTACATAAGTCACAAGTTAGCAGATTATTAATAATAAAGCATCACAAAAGAAGGATTAGTTTTTTATATGGATAGTTTATTACAATATAGCAAATGTGCAAAAAAGCAAATGACATGTTTAAAATGAATGTTTAATGCAATGAACAGATAAAACTCTTTAACACATGTAGGAACTAAAACCTTGATTTAAAACTTTGTAACTCAATATGTTCACTTTGTAGTATCATCTTATGTAGTAAGTAATCAGCCCTTTATACTAAAGCATAAAACTAGTATAAACTATAGACAGAGAAGGATATTGAAGTCAGTTTAGTTTTCTTTGCCTGAAAACTGATAACCATCTTGTATCCCAATAGCTTAAAGAACTTAAGCTACGCTTTATTTGCACCTTCTATTTGTCCTACATATATCTTTGTGTGTGTATTTCCACATACCGGGTTGTTATAGACTCCTTGGTGTACATCTCCAAACTGCCCCTCTCCTATGCAGCGGCCTAATTCTATCCTGTCCCTCTGGATCTCATAATCCCGCGCTGAGAAAACGAGAAAAGAAAGGAAGGCAGGTATGTTTACCTGCTGTTTCTCATGCACCCATCACATGATTCTCTCAGACCACATGGTTGGGGCTTACAGGACAAAACAATTTGGTTGGTATCAGGTAACTGTTTTAATCACAGAAATGTATTGAGATGATTTTAAGATAAATGATAAACCCCACCCACTGACATTAAGATCACACTAAAATAAACCATTAACAATATACAAAAAAAACCCCATTTAGACCCATGTTTGTACATTCAGATTATATTCCCTTCCCTTAACACCTCTAACTAGACACACCTTGACTTGACAACATTACAAAACACACCAACATACAGCAAACCCATCAGACAAAATGTAAAACTCTGTGTTTACATGCACACTAGAGTTCCATTACCATTTCTGTTTATTCATGTGACAGAGTGAAAAAGGGGGCTACAGCGAAACACATAAACAAGTTGTTCTGAATAAGATTATTAATTGAGATAAACACCCGGAGTGCTCTGTGCATGTAAACATCACGAGCCCACTTCTAACACACTTTGCAAAGCAGAGAGGAACGCCTGGGCCTGGTGTTCTTAGTGGATTATTCATAAGACTGATGCACTGGATCTGAAGTGTATTCGATATATTCTGTGTGTGCAGTCACCTTTTTATATTCAGCAAGTATGTCCAAAAGAATTTGAACCGTTGTTTTGGCAACCGACATCCACATGCTTTGACATTTTAACTTTCACATTTATGTATTATCAATATTTCCACCTTGTTGGAAAGGTTATGATGTCAGTTGCCAACCATACGCAGTAAAAATTGACTGAATACTGAGGTTTATGCAGGACACTGACAATCAGGAATTTATCCTGTGAAACCTTACTTATCTGTTGGGCTAAACAAAGTTTGGCTATTTAACTCAACCAACAGATAAACACAAATACTAACAGTGTAACCAAAACAAATTCCATTATAAGGAAGTTTACTGCAATTAATCCATACGTCAGTTCGCTTGCAGGAAACTAATAATTGCTTCAAACAGAAAAGAACCCAAAAATTACTTGGGGGGGAGGGGGAGACGACACACAACCACGATAACAAATCATGATTAAGAAATACAAATGTCATATCCGACATGATGGTGAAATGAGAGCCAAGCCAATAAGCAAAGCAAAAACTGAGGTTGTTTAGATCTGGGGACTCGTCTGCATCCCAATTTCTGTTTCATTAATGAAGTAACATCTTGCATTGTTTATGGCTTGGCTTGCCCTTTCGTTGCCAACACCAGACCCAAATTAACTACATTCTACAAAACACCAACAACCAGAAGTCAACAATAATCTGAATACCACTAGGTTTCTCGAATCTTTGTATTTTTCTTTGCCAGATACTTAAATTGAAAGAAACCTCTGACACTTGTTTTCAACATACTCAAAAAAGCCACATAAATTGATAATGTTACTCAGGTAAGTCAATGCACAAATGAGTTTTAATGAGGAAGGTGGACGATGCAAATCTTTACCTATGACGTAATGAAGTGTCCGGCAAAGAAAAACATCAACCAAAATATAACATCTCAAGGCATTTCGGTAGGACGGAATGAGAGAGCGAGAGACAGGAAGTTTTACCTTCAACTACTCCATAGCTGACTGTGTTGGCGATGGGAGAAAGAGGAAGAATGAGAGATGAAGAGAGGGAGAGAGCCAGACAGCTGCTTTAAGATAGAAAATAGCTCAGAAAACACACACACACACACACACAGACCCATTTCACTCTTTATCTGATGATTAGTTAATAAATATGTTAATGAATGAGAAACTGAGCTTACATTGCCACATAATTGTTAATAGCAGGTTTGCTATATAGTCATTAAGGTTACACAGCTTCATTTTACAGACAGTTATGACATGAACATATATACAAACTCGGGCAGTGAGTAGTCAAATATTTCTGCAGAAAGTCTGTTTAGAGGAAGTCGCAGAAAGAAGGAGAACAATAAAAGCAAAGTGAAAGAAGGGACGAAGAAATAAAGACAGACAGGGAAAGACAGAAAAAGACTGTTGGAGGAAAGGAGAACACAGTCCATTTTGAAAGTTGGCCACGCAATCAAATACATGAGCACTTTGTATTGGCCGAAACATCCACATCAAATGTATTGGAACAGAGTTCTAAAGCCACTATTACCCACAGAACCTACCAGAGCATTCAGGTTTTTTTTTTTTACTAACATATGAATGAATTTGACAGATGTAATGTGAGTCCAACGAAGCGGAGCTATACAGCATGAGTTATAGGCTCTCTGACCTCCAGCTGTTTATGTAAGACTGTGAAACTGGCCTGCATTTGATTAGCCGCTACCTAACCAAATGTGGTGAAATGCAACTTCTCTGATGTTCCCAGCACGAGTGTATTTCTTGGAAAAGATTCACACCACGCTCAGCTGTCAGGTAGCGGAACGAAGATTAATGTTTGCTGAAGAATGTAAGCATTTGACAGAAGAATAACACTGAACCTGTTATTATATAGTTCTCTTGCAGCAGTGCAACAGAAGATCATTTCTTGAGTAGAAATGACTTTAGTTGGTAGATGCTTGAAAGAGATGATTGAGTAAATTACTTACTGGAGGGCATGGTGTATGTGTCCTCTTCATCAACTATCTCGGCATAGTCATCAGTCTCTGCAACATCAGATGCACGCAAACGGTGTGAAAATACGAAAAAACACAAGAGCATACATTAAAAAAAAACCATACAGGCGCGCATGTCTAAAATAACAAAAACACACACACAAACAATGGATAAATCTACACACGTTCGGTTTACCGTGCGTCCACTACAATACGAAGGGTCACCGATACACACACACAAGAAAAACTGCACCAAAAACCTACAAAATAAAGCATGAAGCTCCTGCGCAAAGCAACACCCACTTCTCTTTCTCTCTCTCTACACACACACACACTTGGCAGAGAGTGTCAGCTGAGCATGTGTTGTAGATATCTGTCTGTGTGAGAGCAGCTGGGCTGCAGGGAGTAACTGTGGTGGTGGTGGTGGTGGTGGAGGAGTTGAGGGAAAGAAAAAGAGAAGAGACAAAGACAAAAAGCAGAGATTTCAAGAAAGACACGTAGAAAATTTAAGATAGAACAGGAAAGAGAAACCAGTTAAAAATGATTTGAGAATAAAAGAGAAAGGCAGTAAGAGGGAGAGAAAGAAATAGTGGGTCTAGCTGCCATGTAAGCAGATGGTAGCATTTAGGATCAAATGTGTGCTGAATCCAACAGATAGGCAGAGAGAGAGAGAGGGAGAGAGGGGGAGAAGAAGAGAGCCAAGAAGAAAAAGATGGACCAAGTCTGTCCTAACCAGATGGTGGAGTTTAAAATTAAATCAGTGTGCAGACTCAGCTGTTGGAAAGAAGAGTCGAACATCTGCTGTCCTGAATGCTACCCTCGCAGCTCTGCTCAGGATTTATCAGGCTCTGTGGGAACGTTTCCCTAAATTGATCAGAAATCCTTTTCTAAAGCCTGTGGCCGATTTTCTCAACAAAAAAAAAGCTCTGCCATCAAGAAAATTAGCCGTGCAGAACAAGCCGGCGAAAGCACTACTGGCTAGGAGTTTTTCTTACCAAGAGTTAGATGAGGAGAACTAGCTGCTGGCTCCAGACGGACAGACATGAGAGTCGTATCAATCTTATCATTCAAGAGAGCAAATTAAGAGCATTTCTGAAAGTGTCAAACTATTCCTTTAAGGATACTTAAGGTTCTTCTCATCTAACTCTTGGTAAGAAAAACTGCTAGCCAATAGTGCTTTCTCCAGCTTGTTTTACACGGTTTTCTTTTTGTCGAATGAATGAAAGAATGTAAGCTATAAGGTTATAAATTTTACTCCTATTACTATTACTTTGCCAGTACAACAGGCCATAGGAGAAGAGGTTGGAAAACGTTTAATGTTCAAACAGGCATGACTTTTGCTAAACTACTGCTGTGCGTGATTTATGTTTCACATGAGAGGAAAGGAAAGACTTTAATGCGCCTCTAAAAATATCTTCATATGAGCTGGAATAAAAGCAGCAGCTCTGCTTACTCTATTACTGATACTCAAATGTGTTATTATAAACAACATAGCATTTCAGCAAGAAGTGGTTTTAATCTGTCATGGTTTATTAGATTAAACACATTCCAGCAACATTTTATTCCTATTTCAATCCAGACAGGCTTATCAGTGTTTCCATACATGCAATTATAAAGTGCTTCCAGCTGATTTCAAACCGTCTCTTTAACATTTTCTAATTGGTTTGTTGCCTTTAAATATGCAGCTTGCTTAAATCGTTTCAATTTTATATATTAAAGATTTTCTCAATACACATTTGTTTGTTTGTACTGTGAAGTCCATTGCTCATAGTGCTGCATATTCGCTCCCATGTGGTTTGGGGTTTGTTCTAAGGAATCAGCCATTTCTTAAGTTTGACTGGTCTAACTCTGCCTCTTTCTGCTTTCGGCAGAGGGATAGTGTGCGTGTGTGCGTGTGTGTCTGTGTGATCTAGTTAGCCCATTATAGCCAGGAATGCACCCGCTCTTGAATCCAGCAAACCTCTCCCAACTCCACTCTGTGTGTGCATGAATGTATGCGAGTGCACGTGTGTTTGATTTTGTGTGTGCGTGTGTGTGTAAAGCCTATGTGTGTGTGTGTGTGTGTGGAGAGCCAGAATGGTTTGGAGAAGTTCCCTTAAAAAGAAATACCACTTAATTTCCAAATGTATCTTTTTTTGTATCGCTCTAGTGGTTAAAAGCGCACATATTTAAAATTTAAAAAGGTAAGTCACTTAATAATTGCAAATAAATTCTCAAATAGACACAGACACACAAACATCTTCAAAACAAAAACAACACCAAAACTGTAGCTACTAACAGATCAAACGCATTAAAAGCTGGTGGTGATTTACTCGTGTTTCCAATCACTGAAACAAGAGCTAAATAATCACTTGATTCTAAATTATTTCACCCACTCTATATGTACATAATACAGCGCATACACACAGAGCGCCATTGTTAAAGATGTAGGAATGCATGCATAAACATCAACCCACACACCAACACACACATGCTAGCCTTTCCCAGGTGGTTGCAGTGTGTTGGTGGAGTGAGGACTATACAGACAGAGAGAACAACAGAGAGATTGATAAACAACAGCATAACTTTACCATCCCCACTAAGATCTTCTGCAGGGTCCAGGAGAGCATGCAGGAAACGGGACAGCAGAAGAGGAGAAGGAGGAGGAGGAGGAGAACGTGGAGAGAAGAAAGCAGCATGGAGAGAGAGAGAGAGAGAGAGAAGCAGGAGGCAGAGCGGAGAAAATAGGGAGAGAAAAGAGAGAAGTGGTTAGAGCATGAAAAGCCTTGAAACAACATAGGAGATGTTGCAGCATCTGCAAAGCCAAACACTCAGCAAGCAGTTAGTTAAGACCCAAAATATCTCCAGTTGAAAAAAGCTGAGTTAACAACTTTCATTAACTCTGTGCAGACACATGTAGGTGAGATGAACTAGCAGCAGTACGAGAGGTTGTGTTTCAACTCCAGCATGGTTTCAAATTAAGTATGATGTATGAGTCAAGCTGTAAATATTTGTGAGTTGGACAGCTAATGTACAGTTAGCAGTCAGACGAGTTTATCAAGCGAGTTACAGTGGCGTACCGCAAACAGTAAGCACTTATTGCTTGATCAAGGTTTCTCAGATTTCAAGTAAACAGTTCATTTTATGTGTATTTTTAATATATACATATACTTTATAATCAGAGGCAGTATACAGCAGTTTCGACTAAATCGGACAAGGAGGAGAGAGCTCATCACTCCAGTTCTTAAAGGAAGAGTTCGGTGTTTTAGGATATACATTTAGTATATACGTTTATTTACTTTCTTGCAGAGAGTTAGATAAGAAGGTCAATACCACGTTCATGTCTGTAAGATAAATAAACAGCCTGCAGCTGGTTAGCATCAACACTGGAAACAGGCAAACAGTGAGCCTGGCTCTGTCCGAAGCTAACAAAATCCACATACTAGCACCTCTGCTAAGCTAAGCGTCTCCGGGCTGTAGCTTCATATTCATACATACACATACATACACGAGAGTGGTTTCATTCTTCTTATCTATCTCTTAGCAGAAAAGCAGATTGTTTTGTTTTTTAAAAAGTGCTTCACAAATAAAGCTATTATTATCAGTTCAGTTGACTTAGAGTAGTTCACCAGTAAAACATTTTATTCTAAAAGTAGGATGTCGACCATGCCTGCGTGTCACGTTTGGAGCCTCCAGCCGAAAAAGTTTGGATCATTTGGATCACACAAGTTTCAACAGCAAACCAGCTGCTGTCCAGATCCACGGCTGTCTCTGAGCAGTCCTGCTAGCTACTGAGGAAAGCTACCAAGCCATAGATAGATGGAGACAATCTTGCTGACAATCTTGCTTAGTTGGTCAATCTTGCTGCAGGACACTCAATAATATTTATCTGTTTACATTTTCAATTCCATAAGTCATTTTAACAGAGGAACTGTTTTTCTTAGCTACATAACTACTTCCCTGAGCTGGTGCTGACCGGCTGCTTGAGGACACTTTAACAGGACAGATCTGGTTGAACGCAGATCTTCTAAATGCAGGAACGATCTTTCAAACCATTTGGCCACCCTGCCATGAATTAAGCTCTGCCTCTTTGAATTAACCGGAATAAAACACTGAAAATAATCAATAAATATAACCAAACAGTGACCTCAAGAGCAAGTCATGTGCTGAACTGAGACTTGTTTGTCAGTGCAGGCGACTTCTGTTGAACGAAAGTAAGTATTTTACAAAGAAGAAAATAGAAAATGTCTATCTTTGGTAGAAATCATAAGCCTCAGGTTTTATAGAGATAACTCTCAGTTAGAAAGTACTGCACAATTCAGAGTCTTAAGTTATTTAAAGAGCATTGGCTATTGGTTATTGTGGTTGAAGCATGTGTGTTTGTGAGTGTGTGTAAGACTGAATTGGACAAAGCAACCAGGCATTTAGGACATAAACAGTTTAGTAGAAGAGGGTATCCTTAAAAATGAGATTGTGATGCAGTAGTTAAAGTGATTTAAGGTTACTCTCTCTGAGGTCTTTCTGTGCAATGCAAAGTAACATTACCCAATAAGCACGATCATCAAATCAAGTATTTTTTTATGCCACATCACAATTTTGCGGATACGCTCCTACACTACATGGCCAATCAGAGCCGAGGATACCATTGGGCGGCGAATCTGAACAGAAGACAAAGGGGAGGAGGAATCGCTGTGCCTTGGTTGGCTTAGGAGGTGTCAGTGTCACTAGGTCTGCAGCCAATCAGGCAGGAAAGAAGACCAGATTGAAGAAGAAGAAAAAAATAAGAAAAAACAGAGTGAATGAATGTGAGTACAGAGGGTAGATGTGAGAAAGGCAGCGGGGGAGAGGAGGGAGTAAACAAAAGAAAGCAGGAACAGAGGGGACGGGATGAGAGAGATGGAGAGGCAGTCCCAGCAGGGAGGGAAACAATGAGTGAGAGAAAAAACAGATGTTGGAGGAAATGGAAAGACAGACAGAAAGACAGTAGTTGGAGCCAAGGAAGCTATCAGACTGTGTTCATCTTGCTCCTAAACCAGTCGATTTGTGTGTGTGCGCGTGTGTGTGTGTGTGATGTTTATCTTACCTGAGACAGAGATAGCTCTTACTCCGCTCCTGACTGCCTCTAACTTCTTCTCATTATTGGACACTCTAGAGAAGAGGAGAAAAATGAGCAAACAACAAATTAGACAACAATAACAGTGAAACAGGTTAACACTCAAATACAACAAAACAAACATACCCAGGTTAAATCGAAGCCTCTTTAAAACACACATAACTGTGATTTTTAAAGTCAGATCTCGTTGAAAGAAGAAGGCTGTCGATATGGTTTCTGAAAACGAGCCCTTAGTGTTTCAATTATCCCTCTGCCTTTAGCGTGGGCTCTCCATCCGTTTCATCTGAACTCTACTACGATCTTTACATCCCTGACCACAACAGGCAGAGAGAAAACGAGAGAAACTTAGAGTGAGAGGCCAGGAGAAAGAGGAGGAGACTACCCAAGTGTTTAAAAACCCTAAGTGGAAAATATTTGGCTCCTAAACTTATATCCTTATTTGACCAGACAGAGAGAGAGAGAGAGAGAGAGGAGAAAAAAAGACAGATTTCAGTTGAAATGACCAAAAGTAAGCAAAAAGTTGCTTGTTTGAATTTCATCAACTGACAAATCTACGGTCACAGATGAACAAACACAATCAACTCCACGTAGCAAAAAAAAAAACAAACCCAAAAAACATTTCCCCTATATATATATATCTTTTTTAAGGCCACATAATTCTGAGCCAAAACAAACAAACAAAAAAAAAAATGTATTAGGTTGTCCCCATTTAGCTTAGCTATTTTTCTTTTATGTTTTGATGCAATTCATTTATAGACACTTTGAAATACCATGTTAATGTAACACTGACACTGAAACATTTAAAACTGAAAGTGTCTTATTTTGCATCACCTGCAATTTGTTCCTAAATTTAATTGTCAAGTCAAGTCAACCCCCAAACACAGAGCATGACAGCGTGTCTACTTGAACTTCTAAAGATAACTTTTGGTCTCAGAAATTTCAGAATTATGTGACAGCACTGGCAAATCACCTCACACAGCCAACATGCCATCTCACAGTTGTGATAAAAGTCAGTTTATAGACTTTTGTAACATTAACTTTACTGTAAGAATGCTAAGACAGAGACAGGTACTTACTTTGGGATGGAAGGCAGTGCTCTCTCTCCCTCTAGAGGACAAAACACACATCATCAGTATCAGAGTGACTAATGTGAAGCACAATTGTTTTATAAGACTGCATACAGGATTTTATAATGTTTTATGACTCATTATACGTGGAAGACAAGACCTTATATACAGTACAAAGGATACAACAAAAGACTCTCCTGCATACAAAATACATCCCTAATACAGCATTAGAATAGTGCAAGTGCTATACTTCAGTGTGTACTTCAGTGTATCACAAAGTATTTATTAAATAAGAGCACTGCACAACCAATTATATAAACAAAAGTTCTATATATAACAATTTAGCAATATTGATTGTTGTAATGTCCAAACCACAAGAAGCCTTTGCTATTTTGATGATACATAAGATGTTTTATGAAGCTCAGCTGAACAAAACTATGAATCTATCACACTTTATTTACTCCCAGTCTGCACTTTCTTAAAAACGTTTGGATGTATTTTACTGTTAAGTTTGAAAAGAACATTATCACACATTATGACTATTTAAAGAATATCGTGAGCTTTATTAAATAATCGTTTTATTATTATGATGGCATATATTCTTGGGGTATTGTTGATATTGATATAAACCTAATTCCTGAAGCTGTTTATGGATTTTTCTCAAACACTTATTTTGATAGTATATTTTTGAGCACAAAAAAGTAAACACTATAGTGTCTACTATAGGGTGTTATAATATTTTTGCATAAACCTAAAGAGGCAGGACAGACAGAAGGGACCTATGGTGTCATACCTTTCTGAAGTCTGACAATGAAGGAATGGGTTTCCATGGAGACGAGCCGACAGTAACCGTCAATCAAGTCAGCCAAGTTCTCTGCCATGGTCAATGATGCTGTTGTAACTGTGAGAGGCTGCACACACACACACACAGTGGCAGGCCTGTTACAACGAACCATTACCTCACTAGACGCGCACACACACACACACACACACACACACTCTTACACATGACAGCACGGTGGAGGTTTCCAGCAGCTCCTTGTGTCAGAGGAAAACCCCTCCAATACTCTATAACCCAATAAAACAGAGCGACTCCACTCATGCAGCAGTGGCTGTT
Organism: Gadopsis marmoratus; assembly: GCA_036023855.1. Classification (NCBI taxonomy): domain Eukaryota; kingdom Metazoa; phylum Chordata; class Actinopteri; order Centrarchiformes; family Percichthyidae; genus Gadopsis; species Gadopsis marmoratus. Next base: position 16,804 of record JAVQJF010039133.1, on the reverse strand, counting down.
ACGAAACCTTAGCTTATGGTGGTGCTTTAGTATCTACTACAGGCCAAAGCAGCCATCATAACTAAATGAAAACTTACATACATAACATCTGTTTTTAGACTCATAATTTTTCACTACAGACAGGTGGCATTTTCTCAGATTAATGGCATTAACGGGTAGAGTTCGTTTGTGTCAATTTAACATTTTGTGTGAGAGTTTGAGAGTTACATATGTTGCACTCGCGAGTAAGTGGCCGAATGACACGTTTGGGTGCTCCTGATGGCCAGTTCAACTCTGTTTTGAATGATTAGGAAGGGGTTGAGGTTGATTATGGTTGGTTATCAACTTTAGAGCACGCGCACTGTGCTCGTGAATTATTTTTCCGGTTCGCACATATCTAATTTTATGGGCAATTGCAATTGAAACACTTGCACTGTTCAGCCCTGCATAAGACCCTTATCTGCTGTTGAAATTAATCTTTGGAAAGGTAGAAATTCACTACCTGAATTTGAGGCAGGTTGAGAAAATGTTTGTATGCCATAAGGTACACACACAAAGACAGGCAAACTTTACTTCTTTAAATTAATTTTATGAACTCTTTTTTTCTTAATGTTTTACTTTCTGACAGACTTCATATTGTTCTTTGTGGATGATGCACCTTATGTAAACAAATCTGCTAGTATTTGCTTTGAATGTTTACCCAGTCTGAACTGTAAATGTGTCTGGTTTACCGCTTTCTCAAATTTTGTTTATGGCACATTTTCACAGTTTTACATGCACAATGACTTATTTTCTTATGTGTAGGTAGATTTATGTGTAGGTACATTACATAAAAGGAGGAGTGATGGGCATTGTTCTTTTATCATAGTTATGGAGCAGAATACTAAACCGTTATGGAGCTATATATAAATGGAAGTCAGGTGGCTAAAATGTCAAAGGTCACTATTTTGATATTTTCATGGGGTGCTTTAAAACAAAATGTACCTGTAGAGCAAATTTCTGTATCTAGACAAAGAGACAGTCAGCCAGACGGGATAGTAGTACCTCAGCGGCTCCGGCTACGTTGAGCTGTAGCATCCCTTTCCTGTCCTTCTCCTCCATAGCCGAGTACTGGATGGATTGAACTTGGTTAAAGTTAGCTAGATGGGTGGGCTGGGGACAGACAGAGAAACACAGAAAGAGTGGAAATTAAATCATGTGCTGATTCTATCCATATCCATTCATAATCAAATGAACGAGTGACATATGTGGCTATGTTTATCCCAGGAGTGAAGCCTGCACTTTCACTTAAAGAAATTGCTTGGAAAACATTTTGGCTTGAATATTTTCTTGAACATTACGAGAGGAAGGGACTCACCGTGGATCCCTTGTCAGTGAGGTAGCTGATCCCTTCCTCTGGTCCGATAGCTAGCTCCACCTGGATCACCCAGCTGGACTGTTAGAGAGAAGAGGAGGGACACAAAGTTAAAGGAGGAAGAGAGCGGGAGCAAAAAGGCACGACAGGAGGGCGTGAAGAAGAAGTTGATGAAAAGGTTGTAGAAGTAGGGAACATAATAGAAATTTTCATTCATGTACTCATTTGAAACTCATAGAATAAATCACTTTGTGGCACAGCACCACATCTTTCATACATGCAAGACCTGATGCCACCAAAAGGGGTCAACCTAACACAACTAACCAGAGCTTTCAGAGTACAACAGGACACAGTAGAGAGGAGGCAAGAATGGAAGGAACCTACCCCAAGGGCACATTTGAAGCACTCCTTGTCGTAGCGGTAAATTGGTGCAAGTATCTCCAAGAACTTCAGGATGCATTGCTCATCATTGAAATTGGCTACCTGCTTAAACGTCTGCTGAATCAACTTACGAAGAGTTTTAGCCTGCAGAGAAGGGAGAATTGGGAGGGAAACGGGGGGGAAATTACACTTAAATAACAGACTTTATTTCAAAATTCCATCCAGCTGATTGAACAGTAAATCTGCAACTGGGAGAAGACAGTGGAGGAGGCATGATGGGATGTGTGTGCAGTGTATTCGTGTATGTGTATGTGTGCGCAGAGTGACAGAGATACTAAGACAGGAATACACTGATTGACTAATAGGCCACTCTGGTTCCAATCAAACTGACCTCACCACTTCATTCCAGAGGCACACTAAGTTCAGATCAATATCTCAACAAACACACATGAAGTTAGTTACCACTCAATTAAACAACAAAGCTGCCCATTCATCTGTCGTGTAACTTGCATCTCACAATATGTTATGGATCCAGATGTTTAGTGTGTCATTTTTCCCTGCTGGCATCACAATCACACTTTCAGACCTGATTTGTATTGATTTTCTTTAGGTTTGTTATGTCACCATAGAGACAGATACTATACTATATACATCATCAATCTAGACATAAAGATGTGTAACACACACATGTCATATATACACCTCTTCATCTGATGTATATGTAAAAACACTGACTTATATGAAGAATAATTCACCACTGACAAAATGACCTTTTAACCCTTATTCCCCTATTTATGATCTGTTATACATATCTATGCACAAATATGCAGTATTAAGGACATTAAAATGAAGACAGATGACAGTATTATCCAAACTCACATAAAGACTTAGTACACGAGCACACATACAGTACAGACAACCTCACCCTATAAATAGCTCTCCATATATAGATTAAGATAAAAGATTAGAAGAGATTTAGAGCACTACAGGCCAGGCTTAAAAAATAATGTGTGGATTTACAGTAGGCTGGCTCACCACACTACAGTCATTCTACACTAAATAAATAAACAGTTTAACAATTAAAATTACAAACCAAAGGCAATTAATTGCATTGAGTCACTTCAAATGCAACTTAACAAGCAATTGACTGCTCTCTAATGAGGCCCAAACATCGCATTATCAGAAAATGCACAGTTTGTATTACTCCTCTGTGTGTTTGTTCTAAACTGTTAACATTTCTGAATGCAGAATTATTCACATCATGATTAATAAGTCTGATATTTTATTACTATATATTTGTTTATTTTCTATTCAGATTTGTGTTTTAATTTGTAAATAAATTCATGAAAATATATACTTTTACATTTCAGCATTACAGAGTCCTGTTGCCAGCTGTGAACTCATTAACCCTGAAGGAAAAAGGAACGAGCGCACACACACACACACACACACACACACACACTTATCTACAATCTTCCTGTGTGTTCAGCCGTGTGTGTGTGTGCATCATTTCAACAGATGTCATAACACACAAGTGATTACACAATATAATGCATACAAGCTTATATGTGATCTTCATACTCGTGATAAGATCAGTGTGGTGATTCCTAGAATTCCACCAAACACACACACACACACAACCACCCTGGGATGTTGTCAATCTGAAGCGTCTACCCTTCCTGAGAGGAAGTACTGCGAGTGGCCTCACCCTCCCCATCACCAAGCTGAAGGTCACAGTAGCAACATGGCTGACCAGTCACAGACAGAACTTACACAGTATATGTTTTTACTTCTAATAAGTTTATTTACAGAAGGAAGGAGACAATGATGGCTGTGTATATTGGTGTCTGTTTCCTCAGCTGTAGTGGCTGGTGGTAATTTGTAGTTTTGTCTCACTAAGTTGCTTTTATGTCTTTACTTCAGAATAGGCCAATACATAGTGGCCTAATCTGGTTAAACTGTTCTTTCCATTCCAAATTATTACATTTACTTTATCACAGAACAGACAACCTTTTTCAGGCACGCTAGGCAGAGCAAAGAGAAGAGTTACATTAAAACCCTTTATTTAGTTGGTTATATAATGTATTGCTTAAAACGCTGACTGGTCTTGACAGTGTTGCGTCTCGACAATAATACTGATTTACATATATTCTTAAATTCAGTTTCACTAAAACTCACAAGGATTATTATTGCTGCAGAAATGACCAATTGATCACCAATCAATGTTATCCTAGGATGCATGCACTGTGGCCCTGCTGGTTTACATTCTGATACATGACTGTGCCACTAATCCACTGTTAATGAATGACTGAAAGACATGTTTTTATTACTGGGTCAGTGTTATAGGAGACCAGAAATGCACACCAACCCAGATCCACTGAGATAAATTGTACGTTACAAAAAAGTACGTAAACAACGCATAATTAAGAATGGATCTGCATATAGAATGTATAAACAAACCTTCCTGGCTTCTTTTCTAAGCTTTTAAACAAATATTCATTATGTAGATAGCTAGTTTTAAGACCTCAATATTAAATAGTGGGTCAAGAACTGTAATCACCTTCACATCCACACAATATTTCAGGGATTTATTTGGACACTTTACTGATTTGTTGATTGCCAAATGCTTCTTCAAACAACGTAACAACAAATCTCACTGCAGTGTCACTAAATGTTTTTGTGCTAATCCTTGGTTTCATAAAATCAGAAAGTTATAAAGTCAGTCTGAGACTTCAGTTTGGAGATCTCAGTCTCCGAGTAAGACTAACCAAAGCCATTAAAGGTCCGTTTTTCTAAACCTGCTGTCCAGCCTGTCAATATAAATGAACAGACTCTGCTCTTTCACCATAGCACCACATCAGTCACTGTTTACTACCATAGCCATCTGCTCTGGGGTTTGTGTTTGTGTGTGTATGTGTGTGTGTGTATGTGTGCGCATGTACATGTGTAAGTAGAGTCCATTGAGGGTGAATAATACCATTAAAGGACTACCATTCTCTTTCACCGGAGCGAACGACGGAAATGTAAATGACAGCTGCGCTCTCTGTCTCCTTCTCTAACACACATCTAAGCATGTAAGAGCAGATGTGTCAAGCACTTGCTTACGGCTAATATATGATATTATTATACAAAAATACTAGACAGATCCAACCAACTCATTCTTGATTCAATCATTTCTGATTATTTTCTCGAGTAATTCATTAATCATTTGGTCTTTAAAATGGTAGAAAACCTGAAAAATGGTTGTTGCAATTTCATAAAGCCCAAGCTGATGTCTTCATGTCGCTTTTTTTTCCCATCCTACCAACAATCCAAACCCAAAGATGTTCCATTTATTATAACATGCTTACAATTTTGCTTGATATAATAATCGAAAATTAGCTCACTGGTTCAGCTCTACGGATCATGATTTAAGTAAGTGATACCTCTACTCATTCATTTTGTTCTTGCATTCATTTAGATGGGTTGGTCATGTATCTCATATATATACACATATATATAAATAATCCATATATAATTAAATTAAAGTAAAAAATAAGCTATTCTTAAATTACAACATTCCAGACATCTACAATAAAGTCAGATGTGCCCATTTATGTACATGAGTGTCACTGTGTGCATCTGCACGGCTTATAAAACAGGCCAAAAGCAGAAAATGAGAGAAAGAGGAGAGGACGTACAATTGGTAGGTGGACAGCTGATGAGGGGGGAGTCTAGCAGGGCTTGACAGACAGGTAGGGGGGTGGGGTGGTGGGGGGGTTGAAGGAGGCACACATTGACGCCTCCCCCTCCCTCCTCATTGTTGGAAAGAGAAAGTGGGTTTAAACATGACCCGGGGTCACCACTGCAGAGCATCTGTCTGCCCGCCTGCTGACATCAAGAACTTTTCGGGTCACTGGGCCTTTTTTTCACGCACGCACGCACACACACACACACACACACACACACACCACAAGACCCTCCCCATACACACGTGCCGTAAATTTATCACTGACACAGACACTGCTCATTATGAGCGCACACCCAGTCATCACGTACAAACGTACATAACCAAAATCTGCCAAATTAGGAATTAAGTGATTTTTCTGTATTATAAAATAATAAATAAATAGATTTGCTAACAATCAAAATGAAGCACATTTCATCAGAATCCTTAAATATAATGAGCTGTTATGTTACTAACTGCAAAACATTCCTGTGTAAGTCTAAAGTACAGTAACCAAACTTTAGATTTTATAATTTTGCATTCTTAGTGATTGTACCATTGATTAGAGTTATATAGGGTTTGGCGATATGACAGTATATAGAAATGTGTCCACTGGTAGAGATTTCGCAACACTGTTTCCACCGTAGGAGCTATCCTTAGTGTCTCTTCTATACTAAATTATATATTGACAGACTCATCAAATACAGTATTCTGGCAAAAGTAACCCTTTTTCCTATTCCTTCTGTTACTCATCTCCATTTATCTCAACTTTAATGTTTAGTTGGCCAAGATTTCATTTCAATCTTGCTGAGTCTTGGGACTGCTTCACACTCTGTCAGCCAGACCAGACAAGGCCTGACTGCACATCAAGTAACACATTCAAAATATTGCCTCAGAGGGGCCTGCGCTTTCACTATGACGCTGCCCATAAAACCACACGGTTTGGTTACTTTTGGTAACTGAACAACTCCAGGCGGGCAGCTGGGGTGCTGCGATAGCAGCTGCTGAATGAATCACAGCACTATTTACTCACAGGACACCAACATTTTGATCAGAACCCCACTTATTGAACATTAGTTCAACAGCATAAAATAAATATGGTGTTCGTTTCAGCAACATGGCACATTATGCTTTATGTACTCATGTACTCAATCTCAGTTAAAAACTCATCATCCTCACCTTGACTGAATCCAACAGGTCTTTTGGGAAAAAGCGCCTCAAACCAACATCTTTCCTGTAAAGAGATGGAGAGAGACACAGAAGCATGTTTATTATGCTCTAATTACACTGGGGAAGGCTAATTGACAAGCACTTCTGTCTTTATCTGATCTCAGCAGATTATTTTTTCCTCCGCAGAGATATTACCAACAACAGCTACAGACAGATACAGTTACGCAGACAGGCAACTGAAGACAAGCAACAGAAAACAGAAACAGAAAGCTATGACTAAGCGCTGACTTCAGAGCACTACTCATCTTTTCCTAAGAGACGGTGCTAAAGAAAAACAGAGAGAGCAGAAAGAGAGCGATAGAGAGAGGCAGGGAGGAGTACAAAGAGGCAGACCACAGAGACAAAGAAAGATGTGCAAAGCTAAAAGAGGAAGCTTGCTAATGACTCAAACTCCTCTGGAGAAAAGACTAGTAGACGGGGCGGAGGAGAGAGAACGAGTAGAGAGAGTAAGGGAAAGGCAGACGGCTTACTATTTTTCCAACTTAGGTCAAATATCAGAATGTGGTGTACAACGGGGTTTCAATTAAAGAGCAATTCAGATGGTGCTGAGTAAGATGTATATCACAGAAAAAATGCCAAAAAGAAACTTTTACATACTGCACTGTGGTCGTCTAAACTGCCAGACTAAACGGTCTCAGCTTAAAACATTCTCCTGTATGGACTATCCATCATCATGTCTATGAAAGGACAGATGTATAAGACTTGCTGTATGTCACCCCCTAAAACTGCTCTCTATCACTAACTCAAAGCCATCAAAGGAGCAAAAAAAAAAAAAAAAGGCAGAACAGTAAATAAAGTCGCTGAAAGAGGACACATCAAGCCGACCAAAGAGAACAAGCACTGAGAAATGCCCACTGATTACACGCTTTGCATTGGCTCACAAACCACAAGGACTGCAGCCAACTACAGCCAGCTGATCTCCAATATGCACATGAGTTCAGTGGCTGCATAAGAGGAACTAACCAGTCAGTCATTTGTCGCCCTAAAGCAAACAACGGCATGGAAATACAAACAAAATAAACTAGCCTACCATTTATTTATTTATTTTTTTTAAGATATGGGTCTGTAATTTGAAAATCATTTCCTAATAATGTCTAAGACATTTCCTGGAAAGAACTATGTAATGTACAAATTATGGGGCAAACAGAGATTCAATTGGTTCACTTCCAGTTAATTAATTCCAATTAACTGCTAGCATAACCTACAGTAAATTAAAGCTCTTTCTAGAAAACCTCCAGATAATAAAGGTTTATGTGTGAACAAAGAGAAAAAGCAGAGGTGAAAAAATTGAGAAATGAAATGTGTGAAATAACAAGTTTTTTGAGCTGAACAAATTAGTCTATCCAACAATTCAAAATGATCCACGTTCATCAATAAGGACCCACTAGGGCGAACAGTGCCAGACACCACCCAAAATGTGTGGCCAGTGAACGAGCATATACGTTTAACAAAAGCCCTGATGGCCAACTGTCAGCTTGGTGTATCAAAGCCCCAAAAGCACTTTCCTTCTCCCTCTCTTGTTGGTGTAAAATATGCATGAAACAACATCTTTTTCCAATCAAAAGAGCGAGGCAGCGAAGAATAAAAAACAAAGACAAGAAGAAGACAGATGAGTGAGTAGAGCAGACAGACAGACAGACAGACAGACAGACAGACAGACAGACAGACAGACAGACAGGATGAAGATAAGAGACAAAGCGATATTGGTGGAAAGACTGAGCATTTTTCTCAGCTAATTGGAGAGCTCGTTAGGCTGACGAGCAGAAAGAAAGACTTGGAAGAGGGCAGCTCATTAGAATCAGACCACGTAAGAGCCAACCCTAGTTAGGGCCAGAGTTTGTTAATGTTCTTTATCGACATCCATCTACCAGACAGCCAACATAGACAGAGCAGCCAATTCCAAATAAATCCACAAAAACAAATGACTATTAAAAATGGGTGAACGGGAGAGTGTTGAAAACGATCATTTTAGCTAGACTGTAGACTTTCTTTGCACCAGGAAATGTAAAAGCGTGTCAAATCACAGTTGGACAGCAACAGAAAAAACAAAAAAACAATTTCAATATTTAAATGTTCCCAGACTTTTGCCAATTCCCAGACTCTTACTGAAGTTCTTAAAATTGTTTTCAACTTATCCAGATTTCTAGGAACTGCAATACCAAAAACTGACATACTGTGTTGTTTTTCTGTTACCTCTGCTAGGCTACAAAATGTATTTCCAGGTAGAGGAAGGATGTGATGTACTACAAATGTTGTGAGCTGCTGGAGAACTTTGCTCATGAAGAAAATACTTACTCCAGTAGTTCATAGTTGGATTTCTTGTCCAGGGCGTTTCCTCTCATCTCTTTGAAGAACCTCCTGGAATTAAAACCAGTGGTACACAGACCAACAAGGTCAGATCCATTCACTGTAGACACACCCACATTAAAAGGGACTTTTTAAATGTGTACTAAAAAACTGTTACTCGGGTTTTTAATTTTAGGAGAGGTTTCTGGCACAGCTTCACCAACTTCCAGGTGCATAGAGAAGGCAAAAAGCAACATTTGTAGTATAAAAAACAACTTAATTACACCAACACATTTTGACTGCTGGCCTACGTCACGGTTCATATAATTCAGTGTTTGTACACCAAGAAAAAGCACACTCAAATAAAATAGAATTGCATTTAGAGGGTATCGCTTTAAACTGCTAGTTTAGACAAAATAGATGCAATATGAGTTTGTGATTGTTTCAAAAGTGGCAAACTTTTAATCTCTGTTGGGAACAAACCACCATAGAATTTAGCTTTAAGTAATTCATCAAAGTCCTGAAAAAGAGCCACTGTTCAGTATTGTGAACACGTCCTACCTGATTTCTAGACAGCCGAGTTTGAGAGTTACATCTTGCTCCACCTGATACCCGGTCTCTGTCATGTAGTCATTCTTCACCTGGGAGACACAAATACACATCACAAAACCATGTGTGTTAAAACATTTATCGCTGCAAACAACAAATGGCAAGCCATCTATCTCACAAACAAATACACACACAGTCCTTCTGACCTAGATTGCCAAAAGGCAAACACACACACACACACACACACATCTTAAAGCAATGCAATGTCTCAGTGCTGGCTAGCTACTGGCAGACAATGAAATGTGTTTGGGTGTCTGGGTGTGTGTGTTTGTACGTCTGTCTGTGTGTGTACCTGGTGGTAGAAGTAGTTGAGTGTAGGTTTGTCTTCGGTAAACTGCTGCACAAAGCCCTTTGGAAGATATCGGATCCTTAACTCATACCTACAGAGGAAAACAAGAAAGGGAGAAAGAGTGTGTTATGCAGAGCTGCAAACAATACCAGTTTTCCAACTTAAATGGCAAAAATAAGTCTTGGCCTTCATATTGTATGGCAACTTGCAGCTTCTTCTATGGAAAGAAATGTTGGGATAAAGTGATATGTTTGAGTCGGCGTCTATGCTGTTAAAACTTCAGAATATGTCACTTTAAGAAGTTACACCAAGTGGAGAGCAGAGGAGAGGAAAGAAGAGAGGTGGTGTTGAAGATTACATCAAACAAAGAGAAGACATGACAAAGGAGAGTGTAGTGAGAAGGAGAAAGAGAAAGCAGATTAGAGGAGGAGTGGGGAGAGAAAGAGACAGAAGGAGGTGAGGAGAAAAATGATATGCAAGAATGCAAATAAGAAGACCGGTTGCAAGACCAGTGGAGGGGAGACGGAGAGAGTTGTTGACTTTGTCAGACAAAGCAGGCATCTGGTTCACTCTCCGTTTATGTCCACGGTGCAAAAGGTCTCCACTTCACAATAGCATTAGCACCAAGACCACGACAATAAACATAATATATATCAGTGCATTAACATCCAAACTGCCAAACCAACACAACCACACTGCATCCCATACACAAGGCCTCCCATCACAGTACAAAAGACAGGGTTACCCTTTTTTTCATGACGTTGTTTGCAATAATTCACTTCTGATACTTTGGCACACAATAGGGCAGACTGCTGATGTTAGCTATTTGAGGAGACAGAGACTAAATTTACAAGGCCAGCCAAGTCACATTTAATGTCTAGGAAACTGGTTATGAAGCGTAACCTCACAGCTTTCCTCGAATGTTCTTTTGTCAAGGATCTACACGCACCTGTCAGAGAATCTGAAGACAAGCTGGACTTTGTTGTTGACATCTCAATAAATAAAGCTCTCCACTATGCTGCCTAGTAACGTTTTCATATGATAACATTTTACACCTCCGTTACATGGTATCGTTGCTCTTTGCCTGCAGATTTCGCTCTCCATTTATTTCTATGAGAAAGAAAAGGTGAGACTGGCCTCTTGTTCAGGATATATTTGTTTATAATCTCATTTATATAACTATTTGCCAGAATAATACAAGCAGCAGAGAAGGAGGGATGTTGCTTGGCTGATAAGAAGCTGTATAATTTACAACTTTGTGGACTGCTGTTGTTAGCCCGCTAGCCACACTAATACCGAAGGTTTATGCTCATAACCCTTCCTAACACTACTGACTGCCTGCTTTTTGCCCCAGCATGCAAGTAACTTTCATATAACAAAATCTGGTCTAACAGTACCTTTACAATTATGTCTGTTAGCCATTAAAATCGATGCAATACAACAGCTCTGAGTCGGGCATAAGCTTTATTTGCAGCCTGAAGCAGTGGCACTGAACAAGCTTCATGTTACATTGACAACTTATCAAGCACGTTGTTCAGTAGTTGACACACACACACACACACACACACACAGTCTTCACCTCCACTCCTCGTTTGGTCGTGCCTGCTCGTAATTCTCTCTGACGTGGGACACACCCATATCGGGGTGGAGCCAGTGCACCTGGTCTCCGGATTGGCTGTTGCTGAGACGCAGGCCAAAGCAAGACGTCCAGCGCACTTTGTGGATGTCCAAAATCTTTTGGATGATCCCCTGGAAAGAAAGAGTGAACAATTTTACTGTGTAAAATTTTATCTAGTTTTGTACCCAGTTCCTCTGCACAGTTACATCAACTTTAAATTTAAAGAATAAAAAAGGCAATACAAATGTAATTTGACTCAACACTGATACCATTTAAGGACACAAAGTACAAATTCTAAAGAAATTACTCTAAGCACTGGTGTATTTGGCTACATTGGGCTAAATTAGAAAGAACTTCTGCAGCGTCCTAGTTGTGTTGGCCCAAAATGCATGTACATCGGCGTGCTTCTATTAAGAAGTCAGTGTACCAGCTGTGCTAAAGTTTATGTCTGGCATACTGCATCAGGTCAATGGGGGCACTAGTCCATCCTTGTGTGTGTCTGTGTGTAGGTGACTTGAAGCGATTTAACGTGACGTTCCCACCCAAACAAGTTGACAGACATCATACACGCATGCACGATGATGCTCTTAGCATCATGTGTTGCAAAATGCTAGGGGGTCTGACCTAGATACTGATGGAGAGGAGAGGAGATTTGTAGTGACGTATCCTGCATGCCTAAAGTTTGAGCAGTGCTAAGTACTTCTGTGTCTTGGGAGTGGATCTAAAAGCATACTGTTAAGTAAACCTACAGTTGTACACACACATACAGAAAGCGTGTGCCCTGAGGTTATATGCCGAGGCTGATGATGAGGTTATTTGCTAAGAAAATATTCTGATTCGCGAGTGTCCTTTATCAGATCAGACAGCTAGGACCTTGAGATGAAGACAAACAGCAGAAAATCCACCTTTTGAACTACTGCTGGGGGTAAACTGCAACATATAGGGGGTTATAATGTTCCGTTTCAGTTTAAGCACAATAAGGCTGTGAAATTCTATATTTTTCTGGTTGACAACCAATTCCATGAAATATGTCAGCCGCTATTGGATGGATTGCGGTCACATTGTATACAGACATTCATGTTCACCACAGGATGAATGAAGTTGGTCAACCCCAGACATTTCATCAAGCACATCAAAAAAAAAAAAAAGATCAAAAATGTAATTTGTCCAGTACTTTAGTTTATGACCAAATACCAATAAAATTAATACTAATAATGGTGAACATTATACCTTCTAAAAATCAGTATGTTAGCATTGTTAGTTTGAGCATGTTAGCTTGCTGACATTAGCATTCAGCTCAAACCAACACTATGCCTAAGTTCAGCTTCAAAGATCTGCTAGCATGGCTGTAAACTCTTAAGTTTTGTTTAAAAATAAAGCTCTATTGTGACCTTTTTTTTTTTAGATTTATGTCTTCAGGGGAAACAAATGAGCTTGGGGATGAGTGCCACAGACTAACACGCTGTTGGTTTTGGTCTTTTCATGGGATTTGTTGACAGAAGGAAAAAATGCAGAACACCACCAGCCTTATCCTTTAAGCATGTCTGTGCCAGACTGGTGTTTATTTTTAAGAGCAAAGTTTGAGCTGTTTTGGATTGTATTTAAAGATGTCCCTTATATTTTGACACCATAAATTAACGTAGTACATGGTGGGGCAAAAAGGGTGTGCGCCTCTTCTTACCCTGACATCGGTTGCATCTCCATATCTGATGTTGGAGGACCAGCAGCTGTTTTCAGTGTTGGTCTCAAAGTGATGGAAGACTTTAAGAACCCTGTCCACGGAGCCGGCCATGGTTCGGTCCGACCCCCCCGCGCTCAGCCGTGACTTGGCGCCTTCCAGGAGGGCATGGTTCAGGTTGGGGTCCAGGTAGGCCGTCGCCATGGGTTTCCCTGCTGACACTGCTGCTAGGTGTCTGTCATATTCTGGGGAGAAGAAGAGAGCAAATGCCACATCAGTGGAATGAGGAAGAATAAAAAGTAAAAAGGTTAATTTAACTTTAATCTTTTTTACTTAATCTCCTATGAGAGTTTAGCCTGAAAGCAAACATTCACTACTGCCTCACATATACATACACATACATAGGAGAAACTTGTATTAGCACTAACAACAAACTAACAATTATCATTATCAATTAATCAGGTGATTATTTTCTCAATTAATTGATTAAACATTTATTCAAGGAAATGTCAGAAAATAGTGAAAAGAAATGCTAAAATGTGGACAATAAATATCCTAATGCCCAAGGAGACATGTTTAAACTGCTTGTTTTGTGAGAAAAACAGAGAAAAGCAGCACATCTACACATTTAACCACCAAATGTTTGTCCATTATAATAATAGTTGCCTGTTATACATTTGTTGATGTACTAATCGATCCATAGTTATTAATTAGTTAGTTATGTCCATGTTTACAATGTGATGCTACAAGTTCTCTCCTTCTCTCCGCTGTCAGTTACAGACTGCTCGTCTTACTTGGAATAAACCTGGTCTGTTTTGGATATGACGCTCTTTGGCGAGATGAAAGCAACATGAAAAACACTGAACAATGTGATACCAGAGAGAGAAATAAAGCAAGAGAGGCGCAGTCAGGGTCAAGGCTCAATATGTAAGTGCATGTGTCTATAACACAAAGAAGACAATGCACCTCAGGCTGCCGTTCTTCCTGAATAAGAAGTCGTGACATTGACGCACTTCCTGGAATTTAATGGCAACTTCATCTGTGTCCTCTCTGTCTGTGTGTATGAGTGTGCAAGACGTGTGTTTTTGTACTCGTATGTGTGCGTTGTTGTAATCGTGACTCTGTGTAGAAAAAGATACTGAGATCTCTTTCACTTTTTCGTTTTCTGCTTTCCCCCCGTGCTTCTCCTCTCTCCTCCATTAAAAGGGAAATTGATATGTTCTAGCAGGTAATTACACCTGAGAGAAAGAGACGGAGAGAGTGGATACACACATACACCCGCACTCATACACACACATAACCCAGAGGAAAGGCTGTTAAGTTGTTGAGGGATATATCACAGTAAGATAAAAATGCGCTCCCATGTTACTCTGCCAATGTTAAATGGTAATGGATTTTATATGGACCAATCCATATAAAATGAAAGTGGCGTTCAGCACATTAACCTGCCTCTCTTTCTCTCTCTCACACACATACACACACACACTACTTCTGCAGAGCAACGATAGCGTTGGCTGTACACCGAGTAAGTTCCCATGGAGTCAGATGTCACACTGTGTTTGCTATATGTGTTTGCGTGTGTGTGTGTGTGTAAAGGAAGATTTAATTCATACCTCTGTCCCAACACATGGGGAAGGGGCTACAGCCGCTCATCGACATGGAAACACATGTCTGTCCCTGCCTGTGTCTGCCTGCACCGAGGACAGATAGACAGCTAGCGGTCTCACAACCCCGCATCACATACACGGAACTTCTTGTGTGCAAAAGTTAAATAAATTAACACACACACACACACCAAGGTCCTGATATAACTGCAAGAAGACGCTCACATAAACCAAACATTAAGACACGCACACACTGCCTCCAAGGCAGAAGTCATTGTCTCCAACTTTTGTCAACAGCTTTGTAAGCCAACAGTTACTTCCAGAGGGGTAACAGCAGGGATCTCCAACCATGCAAAGGTTCTGGTCTGTTGGCTCTTTGTATAGAGCGTGAAGAAGCTACAAAAAAGACACCAACAGGGAAAACATAAAAAAATTGCATCCTTTGCGCTAAATCTTTTCCTGTTATCCACAGTCCAGAAAGATCCCCAGCGATGTGAAGTTTGTTTCATCCACAAACTTCCCTCCCCTTCTTCTTTTTCTCTTCACTTCTAAATTGCTCCTCAGTGGCCCCTCTCTGATGACAACACACTCTTTGCTTTTTGCCCAATTTCTGCCCCATGCCTGCACTCCATAGTTACACAGTTGCCGTGGAGAGTCAAGCGTCAACCGTCGCTCAGGAGAGTAATTTGGGTTATTTCACTCAGCGGAGTCCCTGTGGCTCCTAGCGCTAGCAGAATCTCACAGGAAAATCCAACTTGTACAGTGTTGATCCAATGGAGACTCAGTTAGTTAGTGGTCACAGAGAAGGAGAGACAATTGCTGTGCTCGGTGATAAAGAAAGAGAAAGCCTTCTACTCTTGGAGCAAGACAGTGAGAGAAAAGTGTGAGCCATAAAAACAAAGGAAACAGAGACAGTGGGACGGAGAGACAGAGGGAGAGAGAGCGAGAAATGTAGCAATTGTTTCAGGATGAACGAGAGGAAAAACAGAGAGTAACTGAGAGAAAGTTGAGTGGGGAATGAGAGAGATTGGGAGAGATCTCCTACTGGAGGAGCAGGAGGAGCTAGAAACTATTAATATGCTAATCTGGGAAGTCTGCTGTGTTCAAGGAAAAACCCCTCCCACTTCTGTTTATGAAGCTGACCTCAGAACAGCCCTTATTGCTACCATTGCAAATACAATGCAAAAGAAGAGAAAAATCCCTATATTTGACTACTCAAAGACACTACAAGGCACATCTACAGTATTTCATTCATTGAACATAAAGCAAAGACTAAACACAGATGTCAAAAGAAAACCAGGCTAGAAACATTGATCACCATTACTGACAAAACCACTTTAGATCTCCATCATGTCCCACTCAATATACACTCATTTAAAGCTAAATATCTCTGTACTCTCTATCATTTCATAATAGGCATATTCAACTCATTCAACCCACCATCCCCTGAACTTCTTTCTGGCTGTCCAACATGGACAATATAGCCAATCCAGACATAGAAATTACCAGAACATGCACATCTTTCTTTCTAACAAAATATCGTGGGCAAAACATTTTATAAATAAAATAAAAAACGAAAAGAGAAGAGGAGAAAAGAGCATTTCTGCCAACACAGACGTCGCCCTGGCTGTGCCCAGCATGTAAACTAGCAGCTGTTAGCAACATGCCAACCAATCCACTTCCAAACAACAACAACGTCTCAATCAATCACAATTCATACAGCACATTCAAACTCATTCAGCCTGTACTTTGGGGGTCATACGCTCTCTACCTCTCAGAGTGCTTGAGGTGCTGCCCCAAAGGCTCATCTCCAAGGCAACATGCCTACAATATCCTGTGAGCGAGTGGCACCTATCTCTGTGAGTGTTACTGCTGACCAGATGCCAGCCTCCATTAATCAAATGGACATTTATACGGCTGAACACAACCTCAACTGAAGAAGTGAACAGACATCACCGAGTTACACACAAATGCACACAGCAAAGTCTCAATGGCACGTTGTGTGAGAGAAGTTCAGTGACGTTTGTGTGTGTGTGTGTGTGTGTGTGTGTGTGTGTGTGTGTGTGTGTG
>JAVQJF010039122.1:0-15143 GCA_036023855.1 Gadopsis marmoratus | reverse complement strand
GCCCCCCCCCCCCCCCCCTCTATATTATTCTCTGAACTCCCACACACACACACACACACACACACACACTGTGTGTCTGGGCATTCATGTGTTAACACCTCTACTCCTCTCCGTCTGACGTTCCAGCGGGGGGGGACGCTCGTCGGTCAAATCAAGAACTTTTCATACCTACAAAGGAACTTTGTGTCTCTCCATATTTTTTATATATATGGTGGATGTGCAAACAAACTAAGGGTTCAGCTGCAGAGCAGTTGAAGCAGGCGCAGCTTCTGCCAGCAGCAGACATCCCTGATGGAGTCATTTGTAACGTGGGCGCCATACTTGCAATGTTTGCTCAGCGATTGTCGCAAACGAACGATAGAATAGTCGCTGCCGCGATAACGTGCCTACAATCCTGAGTTGTGAAATCCTGCCTGTGAGCGCTATAAACCTCCTGTGCAGTTTATTCGCATCCGAGAAGCCTCAAACTGCACTTCCTGCGGTGCTGCAGAATGTGCTTGTTGCTAGCTTACAAGACAACATCTGTGTAACCATGGATGGATTACTGAACGGGCCAACCAGGCACAGAGCCTCCGTTAGACGTGACTGTTAACATTTCTTGTTGGAAAGTCAATCAAAGGAGTGCAAACAGACACAAAACGACTACACACAACACCACCATCTGAATGACTTCATTGGGGATGTAACCGCAATTTAATTGTCAGAGACATTAACAATGCATCTCTCTTAAATCTAGTATACAAGCATCCTCCATTGATTGCGGCCAATTCCATTGGAGCGGATTGATAGTGGCCTGAAATTTCACCGTTAAAAATGCTCATGCGAGCCCATCTTGTGTCTGCATGCATCACGACAGCAGGGTAAAGATGGCGCACGTTCCTGTTCCCCTGAAAACTGGACTTGGAGCTGATTTTTCAAGTCAAGCTTGTTGTCAAAACCCGTGAATTGTGATGTGGGACAAGTGCACCAACAGTCCACGCCCTCAACTCACACACATGACGACAGGACAAAACAGTAGATGAAGGGGAGATAAGACGGAGAAGATTAGAGAAGCTTTGTTTGCTGGCTGGGAAAATCTGCAGCAGAGCTGTTTGACACAGTTCCCACAGGCCTCCAGAAGACGAGGAAAGAGCAGCGCCACTTTTTTCAGTTTGACAAGCACACCGAAAACACATTTTTGCAGCTCATTTACGATGGCTGTGGCAACGGATACGTCACTGCTTGCAGTGTGCTCTCTGTGCAGCTGCAGTACCTTGGAATATGAAAAATAAGAAACTTAATTGAATTTGTAGTGCGACTGTCCCCTGCTCAGTGTGGCCAGGCAGCTAACACTACAGATGTTTTGAACAGTCTTTGGTTAGCTACTAGAAATCAGCATTTAATTCAATGGCATCTCTGTTTTCTGTGAAGTTTAAATAAAATGACTGGTGGAGTGAGAGTCCGCGCTCAGGTCCATGGTGGAGTGCAGCTCGGGCCGTATTTCCATCCAGTCCGAGGGAGCAGCACCGATTCCTGCACAGCTGTCTGGTTTCCCCTGCACGGGTTCCAGTAGTTTCTAAGCTTTGCCCTCCATCCAGGCAACATGAATATTTACTGTGTGTCGCGTACGTAAGTAACAACACCCCCCCCCCACTGAACAGGAAACGCTACGAGAAGCATGACGTGACCGAACCCGAAACATCATTTCAAAGCGTTTGTCGGGTATCAGCCCCTCTGGTCCACGGTGCAGAATCATGCGCCACAATGGATACGATGGAAGGCGTTTTCGCTGCTCTCTCTGAGCGCTGCGCTACATGCATGTCTGCATTAGGCTTTATTATGTCTGTTAAAGCAGTTTAAAATAGGATAGTGGGTCTTTGACTTCATGTCACATTGCCATACCTTGGCTTTTGCAGAAACAACGCCCCTGGTTCTCTTGCCAGAAGTTAAACCCTTAACACATTTTCTCCTGTTTCCCAGTGACACAAACAATCAAGAAGAAATTTTGCAACTCATCAAATGCACTACTGGATATTACATTCACGTCAATAAAAATAAACCTTTATATACATTCACATGCTTCAGAGACACGAGACGGCCGTTTTTGTAATGACCACTAAATATTAAATTCATGTCGGTAAATGGAGGCATTTATGCACATTTAACAAGTGAAGTTTGCGCTGAAGATTGCAGAGCAGAGACAGAGGAAGGTTCCTGCTGCTTCGTGCTTCACACGGGAAGGCCAGTAAGAGCTACTCGTTCACACTCCTAAGGATCTGGGTAGGTTCTTCCTGCCCCCAGCTTTGATCGACGACGTTGCCAAACTGGGCGAGCTGCAGCGCGGAGCAGAATCGGCCTCGTGGCTCGCTCGGCTTATTTTAACAAGCCGCCGTGTCGGCTGCCGGCGCGCTGACAGACTGCAACAGCCAGCTGCTGCGCCACTTTCACAAACTCCTACCTCGTAACTGAGGAGTGCAATGTACGCGGCACAAGCCTGGAGTGTAGAGGGCCTCCTCATCGACCAGAAGGAACCGGACCACAGTTCTGCCAAACCTGGGCCGGTGAATGAGTAACCTGCTAATCACCCCATTTGATCCTTTTGGCTGTTGTTTAAATACCTTCAAGCAAAGTGGTTAATGGCCAAACTGGGTTTACAGGCAGAAATCAAATTAATGTCCCAATATTTAAAACGGTACAGACGTCGCAGTGTTTTATGCTTTTTCTTCTCACAGTAGAAATCTGGTTTTGGAATTAAACTCCTCGTCTGTCTCCCAATACATAAACGCACACACACACATTCCTTTCGACACGCTGAAACACAAACCCGCTTTAATCCTTATTGGAATCAGAACCGTGTGTGCATGTGTGGAAGATGCATTTACACCGAAGCCGTCGTCCTGATTGCTGTCAGATGTGGACAAACGGAGCTTTGCGCTTTGCAGCTGACTCTCCTGACGTGTGCAAATACTGTGTGATGACGTCACTTCCTGTGAGGCCAGATTTCATACCCCAGGTGGACTCTGTCCCGTTGGTTTAATCTAGATCTCTTTTGTTAGATATATGTTGGATGAAACCGGAATGAGGAAAAGATTTCGTGTAGATGATTACATTTTGGTTGCAAGCTCTGGGGTTTTTACAGCTACGATCATTCGGCTGTCTGTTGATTTGTTTTGTCTAACAACTGAGCCTTGAAACAAAGATAAAACCTTAGTGTCTGAGGCCTCTCAAGGTGGTGAACTAGTGAGTGAATAAAAAATCAAACTCCAAACCCAGATGTCAATTTTCCCTGCGACAGTTCAACACTAAGGACGTGTTCCATTTGTTTTCAGCATTTCAAAGTGCCGGATATACGTGTTCAGTCCACGTGGTCATATATTTTGGGCTGCTAGCGGACACTGGCACCGAGGTCTGCGCAGGCTCTCACGGACGTGGGGCAGTTTGGCTCGTTTCAGCTCACAGATTTTGTTTGCGTGCTCTCATGCCGTCGTTTCTGGCCGCAGCTGCTTCAGAGGGGAAACGCAGCTCTCAGACGCCACCGTAGGCTACCTGCCCAGCGGCAAACGGCAGACGGACACAGCGGCAAACGGCAGACGGACACAGCGGAAGCTAAGGAGCCAGATATGTCCCTCGGGAGGGTGGAGACCAAAAACAGAGCTAAAAGAAGAGGAAATATTGGACTTATATTAATCATGTGACAAGAACCACAACTCCAAATTGCTTTAAATCTAATATGTATCCAATCGTGTGTCGTGTCTCAAAAAACTCAAAGCAAAAATCCAAATAAGACGTCTGATAGCCACAAGATTTCAGCCAAGTCGATTTCCTTTTTTCGCACTGCACTGAAACAGCAGTTTGAAGGTTGAAAATGTCACACAAAATGCCGTACAGGTAACCTCCTAAGTGCTTTAAACGCCACGCAAAAACAAAAGGATATATGTGACGGGATACCTGGTCTACTGCACCGTTGGCGCTACGTTACGTCATCAGCACGGCGCCATTATATTCTAGCTTTAAGAATAACTCTGTCCTCCTGCCAAGAAATGAAGAGAGAATTTTAATATAACATCTCTAGAACCGAAACTTTCCCCAAAACCCGTCAAAACTGCCGCTGCGTCATTTCGAACATAAACGAGCATCGCTGAGAGAATAAGCGCTCTTTCTCCCCTCCAACCGGCCGTTTGCAGACGTGGGGTTTCCGTCCGTCAGCGGCGATATTAAAACCCAAACAGAGGATCAGGGACGCTGTAATAGCCAAGTATAACACATGTGCAGGAATTTGTCTTGGTGGAGGCTGGAATTTGCCTACAGTGCTCTCTTGGTCTCGTCTCGTGCGTTTCCTGCCCGTCAGTCAGGCAGGTTTGGGCGAGCGCTTTGCTTCGGGTCCTCCAGTTTTTGTGTGTTGTTCTTTTTTTTGCTCGTTCCATCTGGTCTTCATTTCCCTCTCGGTGCGTTTATCTGGCTCCGTCCCAGAGAGATCTTGTTCTTTGGGCCGGCCTGACTGCCTGCATGCCTCCCTCTGTTCTACAGTTACACCATCGGCACTGACTGACTGACTGACCGACGCCTTTCTGTAAACACGAAGTCGCTGCAGCTTCAGTTACTGCCGTCTGTCAGAGAGCGAAATGTTCACTTTAGGTCGATTTGACATGTGTCGGCCATTTGTCTGTGCAGCTTCGTGTTTTTTATAATCAAACGCTCGGTACGCCCCTGCAGACAGACATAACTACTTAAATCAACGAATGGAAAACCAAGAACATTAACTCAAAGTGAAGGGAAAACAGAACGCTAGTATTTCAGGTGCTTAGACCAAACTTATAAGCTGAAACAGACCTTTTATTAAATGAAACGATGTCGTTTGCTTGATTACGTATGAATTATACACTGATTAATGTAGTGGATGTCTATGGGGGAAAAAATACATTTTCTTTTGTTTTCTAAAGTACGTGATCGGTGTCTTGACCCCTACGACTAAAGCTACATTTAAATACAAGTAGATGAATAGGCATGAATATTATATAGTTATTAGCATTATTTTTATTGTTGTTTATTTTTTTTTCATTGTTTCATCTATTATAGTTATTATTCCTTTTTAATTCTATAGACGTTAAATAGAAATGCCACCCAGTGTGTTTCCTCTTCAGACGAGAATTAAAATAATAGTCTGGAGCCACTAATTGTTGGTAATTTTGTGCAACCTTTGGCGTGAAAATAGTTTCTTATTGAAACATGTTTGCTGATGGTCCGCTGTCATAAATACCGCAGTTTAAATGCCTCAAGCAAACGATGTAAATGTGGATATCACGTTTCTTCTTCTTGCGTCACCTGTGTGGTAAATATATTTGACACCACACACGGAGGACGAGGGGTTAATCACATCAGCCAATGATGAGGATCGTGTGGGGGGGGGGGGTCTTCTGATGACAGTCGCAGCCAATTAGCTCTGAGCCAGGGTGCTGCCATGGAGACTGTTACCAGGACAGAGGAACCGGGGGGGGGGGTCTAATTGAGTCCAAATGGTTGTAATTCATGGAGTTAAGAGGAGGCATGACTTTACCCAAGGTGCAAGCGTGTTTTTAAAACACGAGACGGAGCCACATCTCGGGTTACTTAATCAACAATGCGTCCATCAATAGGAGTGTTTTCGGTTTAAGATAAGATGAGATAAACCTTTATTATTCCCTCAGTGGGGAAACTGCGGAGTTACAGCAGCAGGTGATGGTGCGAACAGAGCAACAGATATAGTAATGGCAAAGGTTTCAGCAAAACCCTGTTGTAGAGCCAGTCCAGGTACAACGTGTGGCAAAGTGTACAACTCAAACCTTAAAAGTATGATTTCTCCTGGAGGGAGGGGGGCTCTTTTTAAAAAGTTGGACACCAAATTGAGAGTCAATTCATGCATGCGGAAGTTCCCTTTACTGCTGTCGCAGGGTTTAAAAGTTCAGCTCGCAGATACCATAAACAAGAACTCAAGTAAAAATCCCAAACATTACATGGCACTGCATAAGCATCCGGCGAGCGGCGTGTAGCCGGCAAGCGGCGTGATGCACGACTGTGCAGTGTTTACTCGAAGGCCTCTGCTGCCATGTCTGCAGAGTGACTCCTCCACCTGAGCAGAGCGCCGCCTCGCTGTGTTTACGCTCGGCTCTGTCGGAGAGATTTATGATCCCTTGTACATTACTATAACAACACCCCCCCTCCTGGCCGCTGCACTGCAGGCTGATTTGCGCAGGCAGGATGGTCCACAGCCAGTATTTGTCATGTAAATACTGTCGCCTCAACTGCCATCCAAAATGCATTTGCATCCAGGCTGAATGTAGGTCAGTCAGTCAGTGGGCCGTTTGAATGGCGAGGGCAGATTCGTGTAACAGGACTAGTGAGCAAGACGGGAGGGGAGTCCGAGCAGACCTCTGATCAGCGGCGCTTTACGTTTTCTATCCTACTTCTTACAGTCATTTTGAAGCAGCGGTGAAGGAGTGTACTGCTTCTGTAATTTGATGTAATTGAATGTAACACATTCTGACCACTGACAGGTGAAGTGAAGGACATTGATTATCTGGTTACCATGGCAGCTGTCAGTGGGGGGGATATATGAGGCAGCGGTGAACATTTTGTCTCCAAGTTGATGTGTTGAAGCAGGAAAAATGTGAGCGACTTTGACAAGGAACCAAACTGTGATGCTGGACGACTGGGTCAGAGCATCTCCAACACTGCAGCTCTGGTGGGGTGTTCTGGTCTGCAGGGGGCAGTACGTGGTCCAAGAAGGAGAACCGCTGATGTCTGTGTGTTTTGGGGGGGGGGGGTAATGCAGTAGGTAAAAATTCTGCCCTTCAGTTTTGATGCTTGGACTTCAGGATGCTCTGTTCTAGCCAGAAAAGCTCATTAAACTCACACAAGACAGCTAAATCGTATTTAGCGGATGACTTGGTGAAATGTTTCCAATATGATTAAACTGAATTTAGTGTCTAAAACACATTATCTATGTTCTGATCCAAAGCGCATACATTAGAGCTCTATACAAATGAGAAAAAGATTAAACGGAGAGGAGGGAACAGCGGAGAGAAGACGGAGAGAATGAAATGAGCTGAAAAATTGTTGACAGGTACAGAGATGGAGTGGGGGGGGGGGGATATAGAATACATAAATCTGAATATGTTTTTCATGCAAAGGAGCCGCCTGACAGAAACGAATAGCTCTCTGCACCTTTGGCCTTTCGCTGTTCATCAGCATTTTAGAGAAAGTGCTGAAATCAAATGAGTCCGTTTCTGTTCGACCCGGCTGCTGCTGTGGTTTCAATCAGTAACAGGAACACGTTGTATGAACTATGTGTATCAAATGTACCCTCTATTACATGGTTTTCCAAATCCCGCCCGCCACATATACGCTGGTTCCCACGCGCACGCACAAAGGAACCCAGCTGCTGAATATCGTGCACGCAAAATCATACTCGAATGAAGCCACTTGCATGAACCTTTGAAACCCTACATCTCCATGTTGCTATGAATAAACCACATCCCAGAATATAACCCTTTTTTTCTTTTTTGACTGAGCAATTGCAGGTTTCTTTTTAAGGAAGTGATTCCAATTGTAATCTCCATGATGTTCTTGACAGTCCGCACAAAGGGCCCAAAGTTAAAGGCAATTACACTTTTCACAATAACGAATCGGGGATGTCGAGCGCGGCAGCCTGTGTTGGCAGCTTGAAATGCACTTCACCTGGAAAATGTACTGATGATGCGAGCAGAGGACACCGCTCGACAAACCCAGAAGACAGTTGGGAGTCGGGTCTGGGAGGGCTCAAGGCTCACTTTTTAGTTTTGCTAATGTCGTAACATTTTAGAATTGGTCCAGTAGATCGCCTCCACCGGCATCCACCAACGGGCAGCGACGTAGTCCTAGTGGGAAATTGCACCCGTGAAAACTACATCCACTGGAAGTGCTTGCTGTTGCCACCGACAGCCTCGGACTGTTATTCTCAATGCCTGACAACATTATGGAAAGGATCCCTACAGAGAAGGAGGATTTGGTTAAACAGTAAGATCCTTTTTGTTTAACCAGAAACGGAAAGTCTCGCTCAAGGAAAAGTCTTGCACCGAAATCCCACGAGAGGTTGAGTTGCTGCAGGAAGACGTGAGTCAGA
Organism: Gadopsis marmoratus; assembly: GCA_036023855.1. Classification (NCBI taxonomy): domain Eukaryota; kingdom Metazoa; phylum Chordata; class Actinopteri; order Centrarchiformes; family Percichthyidae; genus Gadopsis; species Gadopsis marmoratus. The sequence continues at coordinate 7,027 of JAVQJF010039122.1, read as the reverse complement.
GTTGGAGAGAGGAGTTTAACAAAGCAGGCCGTCGCTGTAGGGATCCACGATGCACTTAGAATAACTAGCCTGAGCCTGTCGGCAGCAAAAACACTTTTGGTGGATGGACTTTTCACGGGCCCGCGAGGATTCCATTGCAGCCCGTTTGCAGATGCCGGTGGAGGAGATCTACTGGGCCGATTCCAAACCTTTCCATAAGTGTTAGTCATTTCAACCCCCAAATTTGTAAAAATGGGGCCCAGGTTTATAGATGTGATATGCTGCATAAACAAACGAATAAGCAAAAACAAAGTGATACCTTGTGGAGGGATCGCATGGGACATTGAGACAGTAGAGGTTGAGGTCAGTCATAGTTCTGCTGTGAGCAATAAGACCTCATTTGTCAGGAGCCAGCGTGTCACAGCGCAGGGAGCCCAAACATACCGCAAATTAAGAAAGTGTCCGGATCTCAAGGACGATGTTTCTGTTCAGTGCTACAGCCGCGGTGCCAGAGCCGGGATCTGGGCCCCATAACTGGAGCCTCAGCAGTGGTGCTGTTCCACAGAGGGAACCTGCCACTGAATGATGCAGTCAGGTGCTTGTGTGCGAGCAGGACGCCACGGAGAGAGAGAGAGAGAGAGAGGCAACGTAAAAAGAATATGAGAGGGGAGGCTAACGAGGCTAACGGGAGCAACACACAAGATGAAATATCTAGTGAAGCATAATCTTGCTATCTGATACAGAACGAGAGAAAAGAACGGCCTTTTCCCACCGACCTCTACGGTGTTTGACAGCAGAAAGGCGCAGCGTGTCGCAGCAACATGCTTCTTATCCCTGCAACATCAACACTGTGCTCCGTCTCCTCAGATAAACTAGTAGGTTGGAACCTTTGGACACGATCCACAGAGCAGCATCCTGGCTGAGGCAACCACTACACTCACATTCCCCACAGACTCCAGAATATTATATGAATACACGTGGGCCACACCCATTCGTCTGTCCCATCGTCGCGTGGGAAGTGGCCCAGGCATCTTTCCAGCCCCATTTTGTGTGTAGCGTTACAAATGATCTCAGAAGGGTCCATGTAACACCCAAAGAAATGGATTTTGACCGCTGGGTGAAGCCCTAGCTCTCCCAAACTGTGTAACCAGGCACAGCACGGCTGTCGACCTTCGGATTAGTGTCAGCACTTCAGTCTGTTAGCATGATGACATTGTGTAGCATGTTTAAACACCCCTTTTACAATACTGTCATTTTTAAAATGCTTTTTTTAGCATTTTTAGATCAAAGTTGCTAGTGGCCATCAGCCCACAAAATCAACGGTCCCCAGCTAGAAACTAGTCTTTAGTTAACCACTGCCTGACCTCAAGGACCTATTCTTTAAAGAAAGACAAATTACTTTTGCGTTGTGCCCACATTATCATTTCAAACTGCACGTGTTCAATCTTGACAGGTGTAGCAAATGTGACCAAGGGGGGCGGGGCCTAGCGAGCGGTCCATTGTGTTTTTGTGTGTAGGACAAATGTCTGCGAGCGTTGACGCATGTGGGTTGGAAATATCAGTGTAGTTCAGAGTATCGATTACCAGCTGTCCGACTGTGTCCACTCTGTGTCCCTGCTGTGAGTGGTGTCACCGTCTGACAGACCAAGGGTGGCTGCTGTGGGGGGCTGATCAAGGCGAGAGTGGCTCCCTCAGACGCTCGGTGAAAATGATCTGAGAGGCTCTTGGATTCCAGCATCTGCTGCGCAATCAAGCTGTCGAGGGGAAAAGTGTGTCTGCAGAATCCCTGTCCGAGAGTCGAACCCATGTGACTACGTGGGAACGTGCGTGAATCCCTGCGTCTGCGTGTACACGATGCTGCAGTTAGCTCACCTCATAGTGCTGAAAGCCAGGAGGCCGTAGAACAGCGTATGCAGCAGATTATAGGCAACATCTGGACGAAACGCCACCACTCGGCCCTCGCCGGCTCCCCTCCTCTCCTCAGCTGAACCTCCTTTGGGTCGGCTGCGGAACACAAAAAAAAAAAAGGCAGCGAGACAAAAAGCACAATGCATAAAACATTACAGCCAGATGCTTGAGAAGGGAGGCAGAAGGCTGGGTGGGTGGAATTGATATTTATTCAGATTCCGTTAGCCGTTTGCGAACAAGCGGAACACGCAACGACGCACGCCCACGACCCTTCCTGTCTGCAGGGCTCGGCACGTAGCCAGAGACTGGCCCGGGGGCAGTGATGTCACCCCCGACTTGATCTGGCCTCCCGCACCGAATCAGACGGACACTAGCCTCCATTTGCATACAAATCCAATCTGGCTCTTCCTTCTATGCGAGGCAGGCTAAACTGGATTCAAATTAATTCCTGAATTGGCAAATAGCCCTTTGTTCTATGATGTTAGCATTCCAGCCGTCCAACAGCAGGGGGAGAGTTGACGTGCTAATTTGATTAGTTCAGCGCGGCCCCTTCACCGTGCACCGCAGGAAAACGAAGCTTTGAGAGGCAGCTGGCAGAATTTTCTATTTTCCAGAGCACGAAGCAAACCTGCAGAGATGTGGGACGAGAGGCTACCATTCTGACTAAAGCTTCCTGACAGCCACCCTGTCCTCTTCTGAGCTGAAACTCTGCATTCATTTATCACTTCAATACCTCCTTTGACAAACTTGCCCCAATAAGACACTTTTTCATCCCCGCCAGGTTTGAGGAGAAAATACTAAAAACTGGCTGCTAAGCTATCACTTGGTGGCACAATTAAGAGTCATTTCTGAACTTATAAAAAAAAAAAGTTTAAAATAGCTACATAAAGGACTCTTCAAGTTTGCTCATTGATTCTTGAAAGCAGCGTTTGAATTCGCTCCTCGTTGAACGGAATTAATTTGATCCAGATGGATTTTGGATCTCATTCATTCAAAGTAGATTTTCTTTTCTTTTCTTAAAATTAGGCTGAAAGGGGAATGGCAACACACTAACTTCAGCCCTGGAATATGTTAAATCTGCAATAACTTTATGTTCTCTTTTATAGGTTTTAATTGTTTTTATTTGTATTCACTAATCTTGTGTTTATTAATCTTTTTCTTTTGTTTTGCTTTATTTATCTTTTACTGCTTTTCGTTTTATTGCTTTCGGAGATTCCTGTTTTTGCGTCGTCTGTCAAAGCACTTCGTAAACTCTGTTTTTAAAAAGGTGCTATATACAAAAAGTTATTAACTGACCGTGTTCCCAGATTTCAGCTATGACTTTGGTACAACGCTACAAAACAAAAGGCTGCAATGAACCTAATTAGCCTTTTAACCTGCAATAACTGATATTAATTTGGCAGCAGAAACAAGCGGTAAACACAACACTGACATATTATCACCTTTTAAGTTGATGTGACGAACTTGTTAGCAAACAGTTGCTTATTTACACATTAGCATTCATTCGGAGTCTTGTTTTTGTCCAACCATCACACACTTTTTAGCTCCGTTTCACTCTCCAACAACCCCTGAGGGAAATATCTTTATATCTGGCTCTTTAGCTGCTAAATGTTCTGCTGGCAGCTGATGTGCAGTGTGGGATTATCGCAGCGTCGTCACTGGAAACAGCTGCCTGCTCAGTAAATCGGTAAAGTTGCAAGCCTTAAAAAGCAAAACCACTCGCTGAAAGACACTACAAAGCAAACCCTTTCATTTACAAGTAGCCTTGATTTTTAAAACACCGTAATGACGAGAAGCCATCAACAGCGTTCGCTGCTACAGTAAACGCCGTCTTGGATACACGAGCACTTACAGAGAAGTCATAACCACAAAACTAAATCAAAAGGTTTCTCTCTGCTCGGACCATAGTATATAAAGATGGACGACATGACAGCGCCCCAAAAGTGAAGCCAAAACAGCTGGATCGCCCCCTGGTGGCTGCCTGCAGTATAGGTCATAAGCCCCGCCCCACTCCAAGTTAGCAGGTAGTTCTTATCACGCTGATGTTTGCTCAGCTGATAAGTTTGGTTTTAGTTATTTGCTGCTTTTAAAAGGGGGTGTCGCGTCATGATTGACGGCTGTGATTTGATTGTGTGTGGGTGGGACCTCGACACCGCGGCTACACCACGGATCACTGCTGCGCAGACCCTGGCTCCAAACGGCCTCACCAACACAAGATGGCGGCGCCCGAATCTGAGCGATATGTTGCCTTCATTTTTGCACAGAGGGAGGAAGAGGAGACGCGTCGGCCATCTTTATACACAGCCTACGGTTGACACTGTGAAAGCACACACCCGCAAACTTCAGACTGCACTGGTCGGAAACAAACAGGTGGCGATCACTCATGAGAAAATATATACTTTCAACTGTCTGATTCATTTCAGTATTATAGGTGTATCACCATTTACCTCCTCCAACATAGCGCTGTCAAATGCTTCATTTCATCTGACAGCAAAGATTCTGTCTGCCCCTCCCATGTTCCCCCATCACTTCCTGTCCAGCCGTCACCTACCTCAGGTTCTGCAGTGCGGCCACTGCCAGCGTGCCACTGAGCAGCAGCAGTGTGAGGATGTAGGGGTACAGCAGCAGGGTACCAGCCAGGCGCTCCAGTGTGTCGAGGGGCAGCAGGCCAAACGCCTCCTCGCAGAGATACAGGCTGGCATCAAAATCCCTGCGGGGGGGTGAAATGAATGGGGAGGGGGGGTATACAGTACGCAGTGAAAAACCAATCACTTGTATGAGGTAGGTATTTGGGGAAGCCTCCTAACCTGCACTGAGGAAACGGACTAATGGACACAAGTTGAATTTTGTTTGTGTTCCTGAAATTGCACTTGTGTTCGTTGTGCGTCACATTGCTCGATCAGGCTGTAGGCGATTGGTGCGAGAGTAAGCATTGCATTTTCCACAGCCTCGTGAATAATTGAAGGGCCAGTTGCGAGCGGTGCTATCTGGCACCCCGGAGCAGCTATCCAGTGGCTGAGCTGCTCAGCACACGCAAAGTATCTGATGGATGGGAGGCCTGCTGGCGTTACCCCGCCATCTATTATTCACACACACTAACACTCCAGGTGTTGCAGTGCTGGTGCTCAGAGAATAACAGTCGAGCTGGATCAAGTCAAGAGGTGTGTGCGTGTGCAGACTTTGTGTGTGTGTGTGAGCACGCTCTTGTGTCAAAACTCTCTGAATGCGGCGTGAGACTGAAACAGAAGCAGCATGTAAGGCTGTATGTTTGAGTGTGTACGTATGTGTTCGTACCTCGTCGGCCCCAAGGCAAACTTTGACTTGATGAATTTAAAGATGTGTTCGTCTGATCTGAGCTGAAGAGCTTTCTGCAAACACACAGAGACAGACACATAGACACACAGACGGACGGACAGACACAGAGACACACAGACGGACAGACGGACGGACAGATAAGGTAATCTTGTCAAGGCTGAAGATCAGCATGCTGAGATGTATTAAGTAAATAAACCAAACTGAGATCATATGGTGACCTCACATAACTATGAATTTTAAATGCATGAGGAGGAGGGGGGGGGGGGGCTGCAGTAGAGGGGGAGAGATGAACAGAAAGAGAAAATAAAAGAGCAGAGCGGTAAGTGATAAGAGGAGAAATGGAGAGAAAAGGGGCTGGAAAAGAGTGAAAGGAAAGCACACGAGGAGAAAAGCGGGAAAGGGAGAGGAGAGAATGAGGGAGGAAGGAAGGAAGGATGGGAGCAAGGGAAGAAGGAGAGGAGCACCTTGGCCAGGTAGTTGATGGTTAGGGTGAGGAGGAGAACCATGGCGCTGTGGAGAACCAGTTTGCCCAGACGCACCAGCAGGCTTCCTGTCTTCAGCGCAGACTGCAACAAGAGATCAGTCGCTTCATCTTTTATATTCTTAATGCAGCTTTACATGTAGAGCTGTGGGGGGAGCAGACCACACAGCTTCATCCCTACACCAGGCTGCCGTGGCCCACATGACAGTTTCAGCAATGGCCTCAATGGCTGTGAGGTTCAGAGTCGAGACCAACTCTTAAACTTTGTGTTTCTAATCCTGAAAGAGTCAGGTGAGTTAGTTTAGTACATGTGCAGAACGTTTAACAGCAAAATGACCAGATAGCTTGGTCTGTTATTCCAATGACTGGGGTTGGAGGTTGATTTTATCAAACCTTTAAGTCTTTCAACATGTGTAACAACACAAAATAAAACTGGAATGACTTAAAAACGGTCCGTACTTTATGTTGTTCCCTTGTTCCGAGGTCCTGATACAGAATTATTACGTCGCATGAATGATACGAAGTTCCCAACTACTGAAACTACAGCAGCACACCGTCCACTCGTCAAAGTGGAGTCATTCTACAGAGTGAAGCTTCTTTTATGTCACCAAAGACTTTTGGCAGAGCACAGAAAGCAGCCAAAAGATTCATTATGACCATTAGCATTAGTCTTATAATTAAACTGGCGGAAGATAAAACCTCAGTTTGCTTACCTGAATGTGTTTTTGCATGAATCTGATAAATATGCATTGTTGAACGGTGTTGGACTGATTTCATCAGAGTTCAATCTGTTATCAGGAAAATTAAGAGCTGATGCGCTGCACTCTTCCTTATAACATACATTTTAATATTTGGCCTTGGGAGCCAAGTCAGAAGGTTAAAGTCCAAGTGACGTCACGAGTCGTTGGTATTCAAGTCGAAGTCGAGCTGCAATTCGAGTCTCAAGTTATCATATTCGTGATTTTAGTCTGACTCGAGGCCACGCCTCTAAAACATATTAGAATAGATTATACATCCCAGCTTCTAATGACAAATGATGAAAAAGTCCAACTAATTTTTTAAAGCCAGGAATGAAATCCCAACCGCCCTCCATCTTTCTCTCCATTCCACTGTCATCCCGCCACATGAAATGCTTCTGTAATTGTTACTGTGATAAGATGTGATTCGACTAAATTGCATTTAGACCCGACAGGAAAATATGTGTCCAGCATACAAATCAGAATGATCCCCTCCGGAATGCAGCCTAACGCCACATCTGTGAACAAGCTACCACAACTGCCTGGATGTTTCTCTGTGTCACTCTGAGACACCAACAGTGCCTCATTAATTCTCTATTCTGCCCTC